>PVKA01004271.1:0-26877 GCA_004027165.1 Ctenomys sociabilis
TATAGTATATGGCAAAAATATTTTAAAAGCTATAGACACTAAATAATTTGGCTCTAATGATTTTGTGGAAGTGAAAACTAGACAACTGAACAAGAATATCTTGAACTAATGGCCTAAACTGACTATATCAAAAAATTCATAATTAACTGAGATAGCATATAACAAATTTGGTAAGTTAAAAGGAAGATGCCTCAGGCTTATATCAATATTGGGGACAACAAAAGAAGTAACTATAAACTAGCATGTTTGTTAATGTGTCTGGACATTTTTAGAACTTGCTGAACTTTGGCCAACAGTATTATTTAGATTCATCATACCTCGTATTTCATTTAGCTGCTTCCGTGTCTTTATTATCCTTTCTTTAACTTCTTGAAGCACTCTGCCAAGAAGGCTTCCTCAAGAACACTTAAAAATCTGCTTCTAGAAACTCTGATCCAAAAGTAACTACCAGGAGTTTCAAGAGTATAAATAAACATGCATACTATATTTCAGTTCCCTTGCCTATCAAGGTAAAGAGGTCTCCACCTCACAAAACTTTTGTCTCTTGTCTTTAATTTTTAAATCTCCTTACTGTTTTCTCCCAGGGACCATCAAGAGAACAATGAGTCCCTGCAACAGAACAAACAAGCTTTTGATGGTAAGTTGGCTACATCTAAGAATCTAACTGGAAAGAATAATTTCTACCTAGCAACCCAGCCATGAATGGATAAATATTCCAGATACACATTCAGTATTATCACTATTTATTTTCTTACTTTGTAGTTATTATTGTTTATTAATAAATGCTCTCAAGAGTAATTACCTAAAATACTGTTATTTGCATGTAATGTGTTTTAAAAATCAAGAGTTCTGATGCTTGTAGCATTCCGATTCTTTTGATTATATGATGTCATTTGTGATTCCCTATGAAATTTGCAACTCTTATAATATCTTGAAGAGAAATACTATTGGGCTTTCAATAGCAAATATATTTAATCTGTAGATTGCTGAGAGAAGCACGAGCATTTTAACAATATTGAGTTTCCCAATCCATGAACATAGAACCTTTATTATTTTCCTTTATCATTTATGGTGATCTTCAGTGCTCAAGCCTTTGCATACTTTCTTGATAAAGTTTATTCTCCAGTATTTTATTCTCTTTGATGTTATTTGTTATATTTGAGAATCTCTTGTGGTCTTAGCAAACCACTTCCTTGGGGATGATTTCCCCTTTGATCTTATCTGCATCAAAGTTCAATCATATGCACACTGTGACAATGAAGCAGTTTAGCATAGCCCAGTGACCAGCAAACCAGTAGGAGCAGGCCACGGACAGGTGCCAGATGTAGTCAGTGGGCAAAAGCTTGAGCTCAGCCCAGGCAACTTGGCATCTTAGTGATACTTGCTTGTAAAATAAAATGTGAAACCAAAATTTCAATGGTGTGAAGATCATTAGATCAAAGACCACAAAGTAAAAGAAAACAATATCATAATGCATAACAAAGGTACAATATGAAGATTTCCCCAAAGATTTTAAATTACTAAAGTATATTTGGCAACACAAATCTGATTCAACTGTGTATTTTCAGATGGCAAAAATTCCACATAATTGTGTTTTTGTTTGTGTTTGGTACTGAGACTGACTCTAGAGTATTTGTATTAAGCAGTATCCTCAAAACTTTATCCTTGAAGATAGGATTTTAGGTCACTGTGTTGTCATACAAACTTGTGATCCTACCTCTGCAGCTTCTCCAAGCACCAATATTCCAGGCATGCACTACAATAAAATAGTTCACATTTTATGATTTTATTTTTATTTTAGGGAAGGGTCTACAGTGTGTTCAGGGTCTCACTACTAGATCGGACTCATAGCAATCCGCCTGTTTGTAACCTCCCAAGGGCTGCGATTACAGGCTCTTTCCAGCATGTCCACTCTCAATTGATGTCTCAGTGTCCCCCCGACCTGGGTGTTGCTGGCAAGCAGGCCTGAGGATCGAACCCCGGGGCCTGCGCCTGCTTGCAGTCACTTTAATCTTCTGAGCTATTTGGCGAGTCTGACATTGTACAATTTTAATTCTCCACTGTCATATCCTTGTGCTAAAACAAGTTATTGTAAATTTTACTTTTTAAAATGTATTTGAAGAGTTTGATATATTACATAACAGACATACATTACTCTATGACGATACAGACCTAAGACTCTTAATATCTATTTAATTTAATTACAACACAATATTTTAGTTTTTCTTTTTATAATTATGTCGACCAGTATTTTTATAAGATCAATGAAATGGTATAGATTTTCATTTTAGCAAATAAAATAGACATACTTGGTTTTAATTTCAATCATTTATAATTTCTTGACATATTAAATTTCTCTAAAGGAATAAGATTTTAAGAAAAGGTCTATGATATTAATATATATATCTATGTATATATATATTTTTTTGGTTTTCTTTTGTTTGTTTTTTCAGAATCGGGGATTGAACTTGGGCCCTTGTGCTTGCCAGGGAAGTGTTTATTCTACTGAGCCATCTCCATGGCCCTATAATGACATTTTTGAACTAACAATTCTTTGTTTAGAATCGTAGATGACTTAAATTAGAATATTATTTGCTTTTTATTGTACTCAACTAAATTTTGCATTGATGCTGAAATATCTTCCTTCCCTATTTTTCAGAAGCTGTGAATATGAGGTAATATTATGGTACAATATGAAATTAGATTAGATTGCATACAAAATTAAGAGATTATCTCCAAATGAGACTAATTTAATTATATGAGTCATTTTAAAGCAGATTTTTTGTTGTTGTTACTGTATTTAGTTATTGAGGATCTCACTATGCAGCTTGTACTCATAGTGATCCTCTTGTTTTCAGCCTTCCCAGTGCTAGGATTGTATCCATGCAACATTATGCAAGGCCAGTTCAGCCCGCCTTGGGGCAGGGCTGGTGCAGGATGTGATGCCGGGGTTCAAACTATGGTGCCTGTGCTTGCCTAAGCATGCACTTTATTCCACAGAGCTTTCTTACCAGCACTTATTTTGTTTTGGTTTGATTTGGTTTTGTACCAGGAATCAAACTCAGGATCTTGTTCTTATCATAATGCAGGCACTCATGGCACTGAGCTATCTCCATAGTTCTATTTATTAACTTTAAACTTACCGCACTGTGATGTTAAAATTTTTAAATCAAGAGGTAAGTGTTCAAAGGAATGATTAAAAAAAGTAAAATCCTTTATTGGAGAAAAAAAAGGATTGGTGTGCTTATGTACATTTAACAGTGGGAATGCCGACTTTCAGCTTAAACCTCTAAATTAACAATTTCAAATCCTAAGAGAAAGACTGTGATGTACTGTAGTTCATCAGACTAAAAAGAAAGAAATGCAAACATTTAGAATAGCAGAGAGGTAAATTCCATACACATCTTTTTTTTTTTTTTTTTCAGAATTGGGGTTAGAACTCAGGCCCTTGCACTTGCCAGAGAAGTTCTTATTCCACTGAGTCATCTCCCCGGCCATCCATACCCATTTTGAAGAGTTACAGAAGTAAATAAAGCCTTTATTCATGCAATTATTATACAAGACTAGATCTCTGCAGGCTAGAACAAGAATCTGGCAAATGTTTTTATTATTAATTTTCACACTATTACAGCTTGGGGACTTCTTTTAATTTATTAAAATTCTATCTATCTATCTATCTATCTATCTATCTATCTATCTATCTATCTATCAACTTAATATGTAATTGTTTGCTGTCCAGTGTAGATGTGAAAAGATAAAATTAATTACAAATTTACAAATTAGGATACCACACCTACCTCTTACTATTGGGACTTGTATCTCATACTATTTTTTGTTTTCAGACTTTTTTATGTCTAAATCTTTCTGCACTTTACTGACAAATTAATGTAAACCAGTTGAGCTAACTCTGAGATTAGGTTAAATTTCTTGTCCTACAATCTGCATATCTACCAGAACCACGATAAATTTAGCAAAAATGCATATGAAAAAGTCTATATCTCATCCAGAGATCAATATCCTGTTTATATGGGTCTTGAGAGAATTTCTGTACATTTAAGAAATCACTTAATATGTTTAGCATGAAAAATAGGATTACATTTTTAAAAATGTGTCTTGGACTTAAATTAAATTTCTCTATAGTGTACTCTTCACAGCTAGAATAAAAAGACAGGGGCACATTAGAGTTTGCAATGATCAACATCCAGCAATCTAATTAAAATAATGGAATTTATTTATAATCTATTGCCAAGAAACAAGTTATTTCCTTAGACACTACTGGAAACATTTCCATTAACTGCTACCTGCAAACAGTGTGAAGTCACTGGAAATTAATAAACACATTCTGTCTCTTCCTCAATACTTCCTTGCTCTCACCTCCTAAAATAATTTCTACAATTATGAAAAGTAAAATTTGCCTCAAATGTCTGAATAGATTATTTTCAAATGATTAAAACCAGCCATTATTTAGTTGTTTAATTTAGGGGATTTGAGACACTTATTATGTAGACTAAATTTTACAAGGGAGAATTCTATTTGAAATTTTCATGCTCAGAATTAATAACACAACAATGTTATTAGTTATCTTAAAATGTGAGCATTTTAATATACCATAAAATTTTTCTTTAAAATAAAATGGTGGACTGTTTTTATCCTTCTATCATGTCTATGTGGAGTAATAAATATAATAGTCTATACTTCATAGGACCTTATATGTAATGTGTTAGTAAGTTCTTATTTTAGATATGTGTAGTGTGAAATTTTTTAGTCTATATCTCCTTACATTTGCTTCATAAAAATTTTAATGGATGAAAGTTTTAACTTCTCATGACATTTATGCTTTTGTTATGACCGGTTTTCTTTGACTTCTGCTGTTTGGACTATTTAATACTTGCTGCCTGATTTACACTTGCAATGATACTCGCCTATCTTTTTTTTCCCAGAGGATATATAGCTTTAAACTTAGTGTTGTTGTATATAACCCATCAAAATTGCAAATAATGTAATTATATTCTCATTTTCCCTTGCAATTGCTATGATATAAAGTAACTATATTATATCATGTGAGCAAAAGTTCACTATACATAATTATTTGAAAGTCATAAAGTCAAATCAATTTAAAAAAATAGAAAACACTGGTTTCCTTAATGCATTTAGTAGCACATTTCTGTAAAGGACATTTTGAAAATCCTTCTAATACAATAAACAGATCTTGAGAGAATATATTTGATGAATAACATGCATGATTTTAAAGATGAAGTACTTTCTTGAGATCTTGTTATTTCACTTACAATGGTAAAATATAATCTGACCAGATTGGGTGTGCTCAGGGTAGTGTGGCCATTAAAGGAAATTACGTTATATGTAAAGAAATGTCTTATGTCTCTATGGCAAGGATACTCTATTGTCCTTCAAATTAAATTTTATCTAGAAGGGTTAAGTGTCTTTTGCTACCTTCAAATTTATCAAAGCAGTACTTACTAATATTTTGAGGGAAAAATAATTAATATGCTTGGGGAAAGCTTCATTCTAGAATTCTAATAAAGAATTTTACAACATATCCTTACTTTGAGTTCAGCACGCACATCTGCTCTCTTCCATTGTTCATTGAGAACTCAGCTTCTTGAATGAGAAGGCCCTGCGAACTGCAGAAAATGACTAAAATCAGATACTTGAGATGACTCTTACTTTGCTCACTCTTTGACTAATATTCATTTTATTTTAAAGAGTAAGAACAAAAACAAAAGCAAATAATAGTAAACAAAGCCAGAAACAGAGCAACATTCAATTTCAAGAATAGAAAATTAACAATGACTGCTTTATTATGTATTTTTATCTTCAACTCTGTTGCCCAGATTACCATCTATATGTAGGACTGGTCAACTAATTAACCATTAACTCTTCCTTTAAATTTAAAGGTTAAAATTTGAACCTTAATTTTTTCTTATCCTTTATCCTTTTTATTTTTTAATTTATTTTAAACACAATATAATAATAATTGATAGGAATTCAACAATAGTTCACATTTAGAAGAACATATGAGAGGCATTCAGCTGTGGTTTCTGTATTGCACTTTAAAGTCTTGCTCAGATTACAGGTTATCATCCTTTGGCTAACAAAATTCAAAAATTTAAGCTTTTACATTTCAAAAAATTCAAAGCTCTGCTTAGCTTGATTCAGTAGTTTAGCTGTGCTACTACATCACAGCTTCGATTATAGTGTTCTGTACATAGTCTTACACTAATAAATATTATTTTTCCCTTTGGTAATAGCTAAAGAGATAAGGGATAAATAAATTGTAGCTATATAAAAATGTCAGTGTGTTAAGATCATGTGATCAGAAGAAAAGAAGAGAATATTAGCTGAGTGAGAGGATTGTACTGTCTAGAACTGTACATTCTGTGTATCTTGCAATGCACAGGCTCTCTTTCTTCTTGCAGAGACACAAAGCCTAACACTGCAATTTAAAGGAGGGGAGGCTTGCTTTGGTTCCCATCTTCAGTTCACAGGAAGCCAGCTCAAGACAGAAACAGCAACATGGAAGGATCCAAGGGAGAACACCTGCTTACATCATGGTGGCTAGGAAACATAGAGGGAAGTGAGGAATCGGGAGTAGGGGGAGATCTACATTCCAGATCGCACCCCATGACCTGCCACTTCCAATCATCCCTCACCTTCAACTATCACATTCAGCTCTAGCACCCCTACGATTCACACTTCCCAAAGGCCTTGCCTCTGAGCACAAGTGGGTTTTGGGAGACGTCCTTAATGTCGTGATGACTTAATGCATTACAAAATGTATTCCCTGAGAATTGCTATGTTGATTCCTCAACCCCAACGTGATATTCTGGCACAGGTACTCTGATAATATTGTAGAGAGTTAAGTTATATAGAAATATTGTAATCAGTAAGATAGGAATTGGCCCTCAGGAGTCAGTGTGGAAGATAAGAATGCATTGTAACTGTGGGTGAGGCACCTCCATTGTGGGGAAAACCTCAAGACAAAAGATGGGCTCAATATGCAACTTGTAAATAAAACACAAAAATCACACTCAGGATTTGGACATGGATTTATTTATGTCAAAGGGCACTGAGGACTGGAGAGATGACTCAGTAGACTAAGTGCCTCCCTGGCAAGTGCAAGGTCCTAAGTTCAATCCCCAGTTCTACCAAAAAAAGGGACGGCACTGATCAGAATCATTCCAAAACTAAAAGATCCCGAAGGATCAGGAAGGGTGGTTTTTATGGAGCCTACAAGGAGTAGTACAAAGGCAGAGGAGTTGGCTATCTGGGTGGTTCTTACAATATGCAGCATGTTGACAAGTTGTGTGTCCCAGTGAGCAGCCAGTTCTAAGAAATGATTTTAACAGGAACTGTAACAGGAACTACTGCCCTGGTAACTAGTAAGCCAAGGTGTACTGGCTGGGCAGCATTCTCTGCTACATTTCCGTTCTTTTAGCTATTACTACAAATCTGCACTGGGCATGTTACACATGATCTTTGGAGATAAGGTCCAAGAGAAGCAGTAACCTCAGGGTTGTCAGTGGTCTAAGTTCCCCAAATCTGAAGGTATTCTCTTATTATAGGGTCTCTCCCCAAGTTGTTTTTAGGCAGAGACATAAATTCAGTCTGTTCTTGGCATTATTCAATTAAGGGAGTGAAATAGCTCATCTGAGTGCTCAGTGTGCCTTGGATGTTCCTCAAATACAGTCAGTGTTTGACTAGTTGTTCAAGGAACTAAAGAAAAATCACAGCTAGTTGGGGACGCAGGACTGTAGGAAGCAGCCTGAAAAGGCACAAAAGTCAATGCACCGAGGTGTGGAGCAATCCTGTGAAAGGTGTGCAGTCAGAGTCTGGAGTGGCCATTACAGGGCTTTCATTGGGTCATCTCTTAAGAGTGAGGCTCAGAAGAGATGGCTGGTACAGGTAAGTTTTCAGAAATGTATCAGGACTCAGGAATGGTGGACCAAAGGCTGGATTTATAAAACCCATAAGCTGTTAATTCAGTGTGTGCAGGGTGTTCATGGGTCTAGCTGGTCTTTGAGCTAAAATTTTTATGTAGCTGGTTACAAGACATTTTGTTTTGAACTTTTTAGAACATTGTGGCCTATATGCTGTATGTAGTTCTTATTTACTAGAGAGCTTTTGTATTACCTTTTCCCAAAATGCAGGCCAATTTTCACTGCCCATGGTCAAGATAGATCATAACTAGGGATAGTATTTCATGGAAGGACCCTGCAAATTTTTGTTGTTCCCTCATCTTGGGTAAGGAATACCTCAACCTAGCTTGGGAAGGTACATGTAAGCACCACCAGATACTTGGCACAACTGTTGAAGTCTGGAGTGCAAGGCACAGATGCTAAAGCCTAAAATGGCTACAGGGATAGAGGTGTAGTGCTCTGACTTGAGCTTGCATAATACATGGTGGAGGCAGGTCTGGTTTTGATGAAGACCAGGTAAAGATTTTTTCTGGTTAAAATTGATGTTTTAGTCAATCAGATCCCCAGAGGGTGCTTAGGACTCTGGACCAGATTATTTTGAGCACAAGTTTGGCATCATTGCTGGCAGAATTCCTAACAGCAGTGGGAAGCAGTTATCAGGAGAACACTGTCAAAAATAACCCTATACAAGGTGACTTTAGTATACCTAGCCTGTTGGACTCTATTCCTAGAAAAAGCTGCCTCCATCCATAACAGGATGTATGGGGCATCTGTCAGGGGGGTTGATTTTTCAGTCTGTCAGATTGCAAACCACAGAACACCAGTTAGTGCCAGGCAGTTGTGATCTGCTGGGTCCAGCTATGTGGATGGCTTGAGTGCTACACAGTTTTCGGAGATCCAGTACAGCCTATGGTACCTGAACGTGTGTGTATTGGTCTAAGATGAGCTTCTCAGACATTTTATCACAAAGACCATGGCTGTTGGAATGTGGCCATGAAACAGAGACAACCCTTAGCATCTGGATCCAAATATTTGCACAAATAGGCCACTGGGCACTCCCACGGGCTGACAGCCCAAATAAGCATCATTATTTTTGTGAACTCAAGAATCTAGATTCTATAGAAGCCAGAAGATCCTAGAAATTTGTGGAGTTTCTGTGTTATAGACAGTTTCTGCCAGGTATTTCAATAGAGCTTGTGGGCTTTTCCAGCAGTCAGCTTGAGCATCAGTAATCAGAAGTGCAGAGATGTTCTGTGCTGGGCATCTAGTGAGGTCAGCTGTGGGTGCTTCTCCAAAGAGGGTGAACAAGCTTTTTAATGACTGGGTGAATGATCCAAAATTACCTGGATTTTAGGTCCAAAACTAGGGTCTCTTTGAGAAGAGTCCATCTAAAAGGAGACAATTTAAGGCAGAAAATGGTATTCATTAAGTCCAGGCAGGTGTACAAGTAGACGGTGGGTGGCAGAAGAATGGGAAATATATATGGAGGGCAACTGCGGCACTGTCTGCAACTTAGAGATCTTGAACTGGATTTACAGACAGTAGAGGTGCATTTTAGCAGTTTGACTATAGATGTTTTATGGTTGTGAAGCCTCATTTTGTCCTTGGGGGACTGTGGCAGAGCCAGAAAAGACAAAGAAACAGGTTGTCCTGGGAGAATTTGATGGGAACTTGACCATCAAGGGCTTCTCTCTAAACATTAAGAAGCTACAAAACCCTTGCAGCAATTGGACCCAGCTGAGTTGAATCTTGCCTCAGGATCTTCCTAGTTGAGGGAGCTTATATGAGCAACTTGCAAGCAGAAATGGGCATCTTTTAAATCTAAACATAAAAACAAGGTGGCATCTCATGGTAACTGCCCAAAAACAATGTATGGATTGGGATGCACAGATTACGTCTATTAGGATCTCAACTTGTTTTAAGAGGCTGATGTGTGGCTGGATGCCTGTTCGTACTTCCTGTGATATATGATACGGGAGCAAGTTGATGGGAAGGCTTGGAGGTGAGTCCTTAGTGGCCCACACCTCTGGGAGGAAGGGTTTGGAGAATTTCAGGATTGCAGCTGTCTGTCACAAGCAGATTCAGGCATCATCTCCCTCTCAGAGAACAGTCAGAGCTGAAAGAACCTTGTTAAAAAAAGAGGGAGATGAACTGACTTGTTGCCAAGGAGGCAGTTATTTCTTACTTGAAGAACAGTTCTCCTCTCAGAAGCAATATAGGGACTATTTTAGCTAGAGATGTCCTCTCAGGCTGCAAGTTGGTGCATGGCAGAAGGGAGAGGTGGCAAGAGTTTTAGTTGCCCCAGTTATGGAGGCTCAGTTCAAGAAGAGGGCACAGCCTGGCTTAGTGTTAGCATGTCACACTATTCAAAGGACTGTCATCTGATCCAGACTGAGCTTTTAGAGTTCTTGTCTTTTAATCTGAATTGGCATTTATATTCCTGGCATCTGGAGTCCTCAGATCAGGCTGCTGAGTGGTAGTGTATGAAATATTGTTGGACTTTTTACCACGCTCTTTGATGTCTTTGTGAAGTACTTGGCTGTGTTGATTCTAGGTGGGAAAACCTTTGAAAGGGTCATGGCAACTCATTAACCAGGGCTGAGAGTCGAGTTTTTTCTCAGTCAAAATGTGGAACTCAGAAGGAATTGCTAACAGCCATCTCAGGTGAGCATTAGATGATGCCATCTGACCAGGATAGGCATGCAAGCAGAAGCCCAGAAGGAGGCCCTCTGCGGATGAATGCAGGCAATGGGTAGTTGACGCCAGTTCAATTGGCCAGAAGTAGGCAAGTCAGGAGTGCGGAGGGAAGCTACAGGTTTTGGCAGCAAGTGCGGTGGCCACTGAGGGTGCCGACCTGGAATATTTGGGAAGAATGAACCTTGTTTTCTCCTATTTTCCCTGAGATGCAAGGAATAGTTTGGTTTCATTTTTAGTTCCATAGAAAACCTTTTCACTGTGGGTTTTGACTACATAAGTCCCATCTCTGCCTTCTTAAATGTGTGTTACATCCTTAAACAATGACATAACAGCCAAAGGTGTCCCTCAGAAAGAGACCATTTATATGCCACATGGCCATACCCTGGCAGGGACTTAGGCATGACTTAGCTAAGGGAGGTGCAAGGCCTCTGTTACATCACATGTGAATTACCACCGAACTGCAGGTGAGGCCCAACCCCCCACTGTGTCCAGCACTTCCTCGCCTTGGTGTACAGATGCGGCAGCCTACTGCTTGTGTTGACTGTTCCAGTCACACACATTCATTCAACAGGCACTTAGAGGTTAAACATGCTTGCGCCCTTTGCTTGAGGGTGGTCCTGACTAATGAGAGCTGATTCATCTCTCCTTCTGCTCAAACTGAGCAGGACCGACAGACAAACTGGGATGCCACTGACAGTCTTACCAGAATCAGGCAGGCAAGCAGACAGACAGACAGACGACAGACAGACTACGTCCTTGAATGGGAAGCCAGGAGTCCTCCTCCAGATCTTTGAGAGAACTTAAAAAATCTTGAATGTGTACCTTAGTTTGAGGAACTGGATGGATCCTTGATCCATCTGCAAGGGCCAGGATCCATGACCAAAGGGATCAAAACAGTTGGTTGGCAAACAGAAACACTGAAAAGACACCTAGAATATGAAAGCAGAGTAATTTATGTTAATGGGCACTGATTAGAATAATTCCCAAAATATCAGATCCCAAAGGCTCAGGGAGGGAGGTTTTAATTGGGACTTCAAGGAGAATGTAAAGATAGAGTGCTTTGATCAGCTGTCTTTGATTGGCTCTTACACTATGCTTCATATTGAGCAACTCTGCATCACAGTGAAGAGACATTTATAACAAACAAAAGTAACACAAACATGAACCAGAACTACTGCCTGGGCAACTAACAAACTGAAGTACTGTGGTTTGGGGTAACTCTTCTGGAACAATTTTAACCACACACTTTTCCTAAGGCTGATCAATAGTGATTGATACTCCAAAAAGGTGCCACTCACATTGGGTTGGGTAAGGGCAGACAAGAAGAGCTTGGGATGTACCCCACCTTTCATTGCATGACTTGCCTCCTCATTTGATCCCCACCTAATCAATATTACCCAAGCAATTATTCTCTAATCTTTTCAATCTTTTATTTTGAAGAACCGGGGATTGAATTCAGACCGTTGTGCTTGCCAGGGAAGCACTCATTCCACTGAGCCCCAATCCTCTAATCTTTTTGATTCACTATAGTTTTATCCCACCTCATATATACCTCATGATTTCAAATTAGGTCAATATAACCAAAGCAGCTACACTTGTAATCTGGTTAATTAATTACAGATTTCTCCCATGTTGCACCTACCTCACGTCCTGATTTCACGCTATAAATTTTCCTTGAAAATCAGAGTCATTGGCAAACTATTTGCAACCCTTCTGTACCTCTTTGACAGATGCTTTCTTTCCCCAGTAAGTGCACTCAACTCTTAATCTCTGCTTCTAGAATTTATTCTTTGATTTTAGAGAACACAAACTCATACCAAGCACCAGGCTGGGAGTTACTTTCTTCTACATCTTAAAATTATCCAGAGAAGGTAGAGTTTCCCTAAATAGGATAACTGCCATTGCAAAAGAAGCCTCAGAGATCTCTCTTTTAACCGTGCTGAAACTTCATTTCCAACTTTTGACTCCAGATTGAGAAAATTATGCTTTTTCTAAGGCTCCCACTCTATGAGACTGAGTTGTAGTAGCTTGAACTCAAATGTTAGTTTTTTTTTTACTGTGAAATAATTTAATGAAGAAAGAAATACAACTGAGTATATTGTATTATTGAATATTTACAATGTAATATTTATTAGGTGAAAATGTGAAAAGTGATACCAGATCTTGTTAGAGGTTCTCCCTTTTACCATTGTATCATATTATTTTTAATTATGTGTAGAAGAACAGTAACTGCAGTAACCAATTCACAGTATGTCCCAAATACTTAGCAATACTAGTGCTCCTATTCAGATATAAAATTTTACTTTATACAGTGTCATGAACAGTATTGAACAATAGATGATATACATACATATATGTGTATATGTTATATTAATTATTCCATTTCTTTCATCTTGAACTTATATCTTAGTAATGACAATTTTTGCTTTAGCAATAAGATGTTCCTGATTTTTCTTTTGCTGGATGTTGGAACTGACATTAATTTTAAAAATGTTTATTTTCAGTTTGGCATAATTACTTCTGATTTATTTTGTCAAGGTGTTAATTATTATTAAAATTATTAAGTTTTATTACAAATGGAAAATTGAAAAAAATAAACCTTCATTTTTGAGGACAACTATGTCTGCAACTACTTAATGCTGAATATCATAACAATCTTATATGCTCTGTAATATCTTTATATTTATATTATTTATTAAAGGAATTTAGACTATGCTTATTGGATTTCTTTGCTTAAACCTTTTTCAGGCCTTGTTAAAAATTACATAAAATTCCTGTTGAATCAGTTGACTATTTTTGTTTTCCAGTATAGTATTTCTCCCTCTTGTTCTTATTTCTTTTTCTACCATTTTTTAACCTAACATCAAGGATACCATAGTTCAAACATAACTAAACAGCGCTAAATTCAAAGGCACTCATTACAGGCTAGTATGAAAACATTTTCTCTATTTTGTAGGGTACAGTGTAGGTCATAGACAATGTTGCAACAAACCCATCACCACTGAAATACTGAGTGTCACCCGGAGAGGCAGAGGGAAACACTTTATTGGACCAGTAGACCCAGAAGAGCACCCGAAGTCCAAGCCCTGAGCATCTCTTAATATTTCTTTATCCAGGAGTTTTACGTAGGAACACATAAGTTAGGTTGAGTCACAAAAGCAGAATGGACAGAGGTTAAAGAGTTGTTTAGTGCTATCCTTATTTCAGCCTTTAGAGTCGGTTTCCCAAAGTTGTGATTTCATCACCTCCACCCCATACTAAGTACAGTCCAATAGGACTCCCAGGGGAGCCACCATCTCCCAGGGGGCTTTATGGATGGAGTGCCATCACCCAGGCAGTGGCTATACTATAGACAGTGATATCTATAGATGCCCTTAGGTGTTCAGGAGACATGGTCCTATTGTCACAAGTAACAGAATGGACAACAGTGGCCCCATGAGGGCTGTGAGCCATGGTGTCCATTGGCCTGGGATCCCATTCCAGCCTTCTAGTTCTTTTCTTCTTTGTTGGATCCCGTCTGTCAATTCCTTGTTCTGCGGTGACCACTCCTGACTGGTTTACTAATAGCAGCACTCTTCTCCTAGGATGATACCTGTACCACTTTCTGTGGTGAGAAGGTCAAGACCATGCCTCTTTGTAGGGTTACAACTCCCAGTAAATTATTTTGGCTATGGAAGGAGAATAGTGAGTCAGTCACCCATTCTCTGTCATCATTTTGTTCTTAGCATAACTGATATTATAGACTTAGCAATGCATTCTAAACTGGCCCCAACTCTTGCATCAAGTGGTGAGGCAAATAAAACTGAGGCTAACAAGAGCCACTTTCATCTCATGGTCTGTATAGATGGAGATTTCAGGAGTGAAGAAAATATGGACATATACACCCATTCATTTTACGTGTAGGTAGTGGTAATCTATGGCCTTATATCAGTAGATCACTAGGGGAGGGACCTGAATTGGACCTTATTTTGCAGCATCTAATTGTGGAAAAGATTGAGTAGGGTTTGGATCCAAAGGATTCATTCTTTTATCAGTCTGGGGACTAGGAACATACCTAACTCCTGTCCTTCAACTGTCAAAGAAGAGCTCTATGGTCCTTACTTCAGGTGCCTTCAGGTGTAGTTCTGAAGGTTTCTCAGGAGGCTCCAATTGGCTGACACTAAGGTTCCCACATGGGTCCTTTTGGGTAGGGGCAGGCTTAGCCAATAGAACTTGGGTCCTATACTTAGCAGACCAAATGTTTCATTTAAGAGGCTGTAAATCTTAGGGGCCATGTTGATATGTTGAGTAAGGTGTTGTCTGCAGGTTTCAGAGGCTGGATATATTTATACACTGCTAGAGTTGCTATGCTCAGCCCAAGTTTATCACCTGTTTTCAGCCTTCCTCAACTTTCCCTTTATTTTATTTTATTTTTTTATTATTTTGCTGTGTATGCATATGTCTCATCTTGTCTTTTAGGCTCCATTTGAGCGTGTCTGCATGTATCATGTAGATCCAACAGGCAACTTTTGCATTTTGGTTGTAAATAGTTGACCCTAGGCCTGTGATTTGGCCACATCAGGAGAGTATTCTTATAGGACTGTGGCTACCAGTAAAGGATATCCTTGCAGTAGCAACTGGCCAGCCTACAGGTATATAAGCTGAACTCAGTAACATGGTTTCTTCCTACAGTCATTGGGTGATTAAAGGCTTTGGGAAATTGGATTCTTAGAGTGGGATGTCATTACTTTCCAGCACCCTTTCACCTTTGAGTGAAAGCAGTCTGGGGAAGACCAGGAATCAGTAGATGGCTGAGTAGAAGCAACTGATACCAATTAATTACCATACCCACAAGAAGGTTAGGGCCAGCAGATACCCTTGGTACAAACCCAAGAGTTGCTAAGAACTGGATGTGACAGTTTGTTCCTCCCATGAATACCATGTTCAGGCTTGTGCCATGCATAGACTAGTCAGCCTCTACTGCAATGAGAGCAAGGTTACTGCCTGACAGTAGACCCCATGTTATGCTGCACCCAGATGGTCTCTGTCACAATTAAGCTTTAAGTGGGCTTTGTAGGTTTGGATGAGTATTACAGGGGGTTGAGGACTCTGCTAGATAAGCCTTTTTATCCTCAAGTCAGGACTCTTGCAACTTTAGCAGCAATTGGGGTGTCAAGCATAACAGAATGATGTCCTATCTACACAAGGTAAAGGGTTCCTTTTCCAGTCTTTGCCCCTGACAGAATCTCCTGGAAGGAACAGGCACAATGCCTTGTTAGATAAAGATTACAGTGAAGCCTTCTAGCCAGAGTGTGAGCATCATGAGAATAGGAACTATGTTGTTTTTGTTTTAGTGTATGTTTGTAATACACATATTTATATTCATTTGGGGGGAGAACAGAGTCTTAGTTTTGGTCAATGAAGTAGGGGGAGATTCTGTCCCAGTTAACTGTGATTTCATTCACATATTCAGTGTTCTCATGGTCATAACAGAGCTGACTGTCCTACAATAATATCCCCAATAGTGTTCTCTTCACACATAAATTTATTGTAGAACAGAGAATACATGGTCATCTCAAGATATGTAGCTAATAAATATAGGACCAAAAATTAAAATCCAGGTGGCCTATCTCATCGCTAGAGATGGTTCTTACCCTATGTGTCCCAACTGGTGGGCCATATCAGTGGCTCAATGACAGAGAGATTACTCTCTTTGATTCACAATATTTAGCTTGTTCTTCTCTTCATTCCTATATAGCTTAAGTAAAGCAGATGTTAAAAATTCATTTCAGTAGAGCATTATTTTGCAAGAAGAAACTTTCATAAAGTTAACTGTTAAAGAGGCACTTGAAAGTTCACTGTTGTTGCTCTGAAGATTTCAGTTGTGTTATTATCAATGGTGTCTGAATAAGGGAGGATTACAAAGTAAGATTTATGAGAAATACAATTTTGGAGATAAAATGTTAGAGTCTCATTTGTAACAACACTAAGTTTAAACTTAGTTGTGTTGTCATTAACATAAGACTTTTCTTAACCTTGTGAATAAACATTGGCTCATTTTGTAAAAAACTTAAATAGGAAATACATTAAACTTGATGAGGTTACCACATTAAACTCATGGAAACAAAAATTATAGAACCCATACTACAAAAGTAATATTTAAGGTGAATCAGTGATAGAAAAATGTTGTATTTTAATCAAAAAGTCAGTTGTTGAACTAATGAAATCAAATTAGCACTTTCTTAGGATATTCATTTCATTTAGAGCACATTGATATAGTTACATTTCTACTGAATAAAATAGTCTTTGATGACTATTGCTATTACCTATACATGAAAGCAGCATTCAAGTGAGAAAGTACAATTATTGCTACTGTGCTATACAGAGGGTTTTGTGCTTTTAGTCTGGTAAGTTGCACATTTGTTCAAGCAGATATTACTGTTGAGGAGTAAAGATGGCCCATAATTTTATGATACTGAATAATTATTATGTAAGACAAATATATACAAATGAAAAGAAATTTTATGATGCTATATAGATTTAGACTATGGCATAATAAGGCCAAAATAGCCAATAAACTAATATTTAGAATAAAAATCACTTTTTAATGAGTTAAAGGACCTTATGTACTGCTACGGTCATCTCCACCATCCTTCCTGAGTAGCTGGCACCATGTTCTATCAAGTGCAAAATAATTTTTATGCATTAAAATAAATGATTCTTGAAATTATGTTAGAGGCTAAATTGTGTTTCCCAATAAGTCATTTGAAGATGACCTAACCTCCAAGATGACTCTCTTAAAGTAGGTATTTTAATAAAGAAATTAATATTCAATGAGGTCATAAATGTGGGCTTCTAAGTCTATCAACCTAGTGCCCTCTCACTCTCAGAGGAGGAAGAGATACTAGAAATCTCTGTGTAAGTGCATAGAGAAAGGGCTGCATGGCAGAAACAGGCAGAAGGCAATGGACTGCAGGCTAAAGGGAAAAACTTCAACAGAAAAACCCCTCCTAGCAACGTTCATTTTGGACTTCCAATCTCAAGAATCGTGAGAAAAAAAAACAACCTATGCTTTGACCCAGCCACCTTATAGTATATGGCTATGACAACCTCAGATGATTAATAAAATCTCTGAATGAGTCCATGCAAATTATGGGGAAAATATTTCATCAACGTGATCTTTTCACTGGGTTGGCATTGATCTCACTGAAAAAAAAAGTATTTTGTTCCTACCCCGACTACAATATTGTGTTTAAAAGCATGCTAATTATGTCCTAAATTTAGTTCTTTAACATGACTGGGTTTGACTAATTGTTGCACTATTGCTGACAGCCAGAAACATTTTGAATCTAACCTTAAACAACAACTTCGTGGAGACTTTAGAAAATTGAAATGAATAGAATAGAGCTATAACTCACAACAGATCCTACAAAGTAAACTATGGCATCCCTTGCTTACAGTCCACTAAA
Organism: Ctenomys sociabilis; assembly: GCA_004027165.1. NCBI lineage: Eukaryota > Metazoa > Chordata > Mammalia > Rodentia > Ctenomyidae > Ctenomys > Ctenomys sociabilis. The sequence goes on from PVKA01004271.1 coordinate 18,083, forward strand.
ATATGCATGCAATTGCTAAGAAAGGAAATCCTTAAATAAAATGAACTATAAACCAAAACACTGCAGCATTCAGGCAAAGAAAGACTGAAGAAAGGATAGCGCTCACACAGTAAAGTTACTGTGTAAGGAAAAACAGCAAATGAAAATACACTCCAATAGTGGGTTCATCCGAGACCAAGAGCCCACCCACATACCTTACTACCCACTCTGCATTGTGGAGCCTGTGGCCGGAGACCAGGGGTGCGGATCTTAGTCAGAGCCTATGATCAGTTGTGTCATTTGAGGACCAATGATAGTTTAAAACTTATTCATTTTTCCTTTTCCGTGTTAAAATGCTCAACCCACAATTTTTTAAGGAAAGAACAAAAATCTCTGGGAAAATCTTAGAGGAAACATCAACTACAAATACTTTTTTTTACCTCTTCCTTTATTCGCATGCACATTATAGTTCTTTTAAAAATAATCTTCTGTTAAAGGAATATTTAAATAAATCTTGCCATAAAAATGTCACTGCATCCATTTCTGTTTATCTGTAGAAAACATTAAAAATAACCTTCATTATTTTTAAAGGCTAAATCTGGTTATTACATGAGACTTCTCAAAATAATTATTTTTTGACAGTTGGAAATAAAAGCTTGACTTCAGTTTTACAAGCACAATTTTTAATGATTATGCATCATGCTTTTATGTCATTTTGTTGTCAAACAGAAAATGCCTTTCACCACTGGGCAACCCAAGAGTACATTCTATTAGAGTTACCACAAAACTACTGGTGTTTTTATTTGCTATTTAGTGACAATTTGCCATATTAAAATAAATGTTAACTTTTGTTAATATGGACATTACAGCCAGGTGTGGTGGCACAAACCTGTAATCTGAGCACTCTGGAGGCTGAGGGAAAAGGTTTGACCCAAGTTTGAAGACAGCTTGGGCTACCTATAAAGACTCTGTCTCAAAAACAAAGGACCATTCTAATCATTTTGTTTTTTAAACTCAGTCACTCTGTTAATTGGTCACTATGGTAGGTGTCAGGTTAATGCAGTGCAGGTGAATTTAACATCTATGTAAAGATTAAAAATAAACCTTTGAGAAAAATATTTCTATGATTGCTTAGAGAACAATTTAATATTAATTTTATTGAGAAAGAAGTAGCAATGAGAGTTTCAAAACAGATTAATAGGACAGTTACAATAATTAATACACTGCATGTTGTTGTCTTTGTAGTAGTTATTCATAGTACAAAATGCAGACATGATATCTTGTCTAAGCACTATTAGTTCAAAACTTTTTTCTCATTGAACTAAGAGAAAGTAGCTGTATATATAAGCTAAATATTTTGTACATATAGATATATATATTTTATTTTCACTACAAAATGGTCCTTTATTTATATCCCCCTTTTTGTATACTTTTGTCAGAGATGGGTATGAAATAATAAGTAATATTTTCAATGTGGAATTGGTATATTTTTACCCATACTAGAAAATAACAATATTTTATAAGATGCATGCAATTGTATGAACAGGTACAACAAATTTTGAAGATATAATAAGTGATAAAATAAAGCTAAATAGTTGATATTGTCTTCTTATGAGCAAAACATGTGTACCACTATGGGTATCTGTACAACAACATGTACAACTGCAAATTAGCAAATAGTTGTGCTGCCTCATGTCTTCATGAAAAACAATACTATTCTTCTCTGGATTAGAATGGTTTGGCAATTAAGTCTAATTAAGTAGGGGGATTCATTTTACATTTATAGAAATATTATCTTCGTATGTTCTTGTGTAGTTTAAAAGATACAATAAAGAAGATAATCAAATAATGAGGAATAATTTATATTACATAAATAAATTATAATTTCTTAATTCCTTTGATAAATCATATTTTTTGAAATATAATAATATTGCTGGTCCTTTAAAACAAAGGAAGATTTAAGTTCATGCATAAAGGTTATACAAATATTAGGTCATATTTTTGGAAAAAGTACAATCTAGTTAGTTTAAGTTTTATTAAATTAAGCTATTACTTTCAATAATACAATCCTTTTCTCACTTGTACAAAGCAAGGTGAAGAAACCAATCCTGATCTTGATTTTCTGTCCTTGGAAATTTCTGCTCAGCCACCTAGCTTTTGTTACTAGATTTGCAGGCTTGTTGTCTATTACATATTATAATGCTTACCACTTGTGTGCAATTCTTTCCATAAAGCTAAAGTCAATCCTCAACCCAGTTGTGGGGTTTGAGTCTGATGATAAAACTGCAGTCTGTCAGAGGCTGCCTACTCAGGAGGTAACTTAAAAAGATTAGGCATTTTGCTCTTTATAATGGTAATTTCCCACTAAAACAATATTACTATAAGCTCCTGCCTAGCAAGCACATAGTCCCTAGTTTGATCCCCAGTACCAAGGGGGGAAAAATCGAGAACAAAAACAAAAAACTAAACTAAATTTATGAAGTGAGATTAACATTAAATTTTAAAATTTGCCTGTTGATAAATTATCAATGAAGAAAGTCAAATAGCACAGCAATTATACATAATGTTGTCTTTTCTTTTTTTAGTACTTGGAATTGAACTCAGGACCCTATGCTTGCCAGGATGGCTCTGTGCCCCTCAGCTCTTTAAATATCAACTTAGACTTTTGTCTATTTACTTTTTTTTCTTAATTTTTTAGTACATAAAAATTCCTTCATATTATTTCCAAAATATTTTAGTGATATATTAGCTCCTTTCATTTGCATATTTAGGATCCTTATGAGAACCATGATTGCTTCTTTTCACCATGTAATATTTTAAATATAGGCCTTGTGGATTCTCCATTTTGTAACTTAGAAATTTCAAATTTGATCATGGAGCACATTTTGTGTCCAGTCTTCACTTTTCACCTACAATTAAAATGTTAGTTGTCAGCAGGCTAAGGGTTTTCCTTTTCTATAAATGGTGTGTTGACTACCTTTAGTCCAACAATAGTCCAACAATAGGTTGTAAACAACCTATTTTTAAGTATTCCAAACTCTACCACTTTAGTCCAATTGAAGAGCAATCAGAGTATGATTATATCCTTAAATAACAAGTCTTAAAATCTCTGATTTTATGTTGAAATGTTATAGAAGTTCATAATGACTTTTTCTTCAAATTTATATTCTTCTGAAGGCCTTAGTGAACATAAAATTTAATTTGCTGCTAAAAGAATACTCAGTGCTTTCTAGTACAACATAGCTATGGAATCTGAAATATAGTTACATGCAAGATATACTTGTTAAAGCAACTTCAAAATTTCTCTGGAAATATACAACTAAAATAATATTTTAGGATGTGATACTCATGCTAAGCCGTATCTTTCATGTTGTTCCAATTTAAAACAGAGAGCCTGTGTAGTCGAAAAAAAAGAACTCATCCAGTGGCTTCCAAACCTGGAGGTTTTTCCAACAGCATACATCTGGCTTCATTTCTCTAACCCAGAATCATGAGAACTGATTTTCAAAGTCAGCATACGGGAATATTTAGCATTTTGACTAAGATCTAGAGTAGAAGTGAAGCACATGACAAGAGGCATTCCTTTAAATAATCATTTAAATATTATATTAATAAAGCCTTTGCAAACAGTAACAGTTTGCCTATTTTAACTAAAAAAAAAAAAAATGCCGTGAAGTTATTTTTCTTTTTGTTTTGTTTTACTCATAGAGAAAAACTGTGACCTACAAAGTACTTCTAAAATAATTTTATTAGGCTCTAAAAAAAGTAATTAGAAAAAAATATTTCACTGAAAATTTTGTCCATTCATTCAAAGTTACCATAGAGTTTGGAATGCCAATCTCACTGGCTTCCGCTTCTACTTCCTTTACTCAACAAGCAAAATATTAAGATTAGTTTTACTCATACACCCTTTTTTGTCACTGAAGCTGATTCAGAATATTAGGACGTTTTCCACCTTTTCATTCTATGTGGTATATTTGTAGAATATAGACATCATGAACCCTGATTAGTAAAAGCTGTACAAATCAAGGGATAAAATATTCTTTTCAGTTTATATAATGTTGTATAAAAACAGGTGGCTGATAAAAAGCCTACTCCTTGGTACTGAGGCAAAGCAGCAAGTGAAGGGCAAAGAGCAACCTGCCTGTGGAGTTTAAATTAAATTCAGCTTTGTTTCAGTAGGGCTTTAACAGAGGTTCCATGGCTGGCATGCTTTGCTCAGCTGGTACCGCCATACGCTTTTGCTACGCATAGGCCTACTGAGTCGTTCTGTGTACTCAATAAAATGGTGTTAGTGATAACCAGCTGCTATAAATATTAAGCATATGTTCATTATTTTTTAACTTTGTGTTACTTTTTTAAAATGGCAAGATGTAAGAAAATCGCATGAATAATACTTTATTTATTGCCCATACATAATCTTTAGAACTCTGTATTTTCAGTCACAGCAGTCAGTCCTAATGCCACAGCTAAATTTTTATTGTTGCTAGAATTTCTTCCACCAATAATCAAAGAAATCTGCATCTGGAAGAAAAAAAAATGATTTAGAGTCTACTCTTATTTCAGGGGCATTGTACTGTTAGAAGTTCTAAAATACATTTCTTTCAATGAACATATAGAGGAGAACCAAAGTATAATAAAGCTGAACATTATACAAGTACATTTTTAGTTCTGTTGTTTCTCTGGTTTACAATAACTCTTTATGTCTGTTTTTTTTTTTTGTTTATGGCTTGAAAGCAGTCAGCATCCTATAAATGCTAAAGAGTAAATCTTCCCACCAATTCATGTAGTTGAACTGCACTATTCAGTCAGGCACTGCCACAAAGTTGCAAGGAATTCAGTGAGAGCGTGTACTCAGCTATGTTTGCCTGTGGTGTGTTTTGAGCAAGCCAATATAGACATGAAAAGGTATGTAGAAAAGAATTTTTGACAGAGGAACTTATTCATTTACTTTGTGGATATTTAATCAGGAAAACCTGATTAAATTTATGAGAAAAGAACAGAGGTACTGAGAAGTTGAAAAAAGAAGCAGGCAGTCCTAAGACTGCACAAAATATAAATTATTGGAAACTAATTGACAAAACCATCTTGTAAATGAGGCAAATATAGGTACCTTCCCATATCAAAGAGGAAAAAGTTCTTTACATGTTTAAATAGTGAAGGTTACCTTTGATCAACCAGAATGTATCTAACTTTTCTCAAAAACTATTAGCACTGTACTGTCCCCGTAGCAGTTACAACACATTTGGACATCAACCTGCTTGGCTTAATGACTTTGATGAGTCCTTCATCCTCAGGATGAAAGCCAAGGTCACCTGATGGGCAAATTTGTATTTGTAACCCACATTTCTATCATCATCATATCATTACTGTAGATCTTGAAATACCAAATAATAGTCTGTCCTATTTGTGTTTAAAAGTTAAGACAGAAAGGACACATTGTCTTGGAGGCTCAAGAAAGTATTCTCTGGGAGTTGTATAGTAGAAGAGAAATAATGTCATATGTATTTTATGTACTTCGTGAGGAAGAATGTTAAAATGTATATGCTTTTATTGTCAGATTAGCAGACAATAAAATTAACTCAGATATCTATTCAGGTTAAAATAAAAGAAAATGTGGTAAATGTAATAATGAAGTTGAAAACGATGTAGCAGAAAAAGCTTAAAACATCTGATTAATATTTGAGAGACTAACTGTGAATAGGTGATTGTTACTGAAATTGGTTTCAGAATTAGAAATATTAAATTTACAGAACTAATGGATTTCACTCTTAAGCGAGGCTGTCTGATGTCACCTGCAGTGCTCTTTCTGATAACTTAATTACTTAGAATGTATCTCTATTGATGGCAAAAGTGCTAGGATTTAAACCTGCCAAAGAGAAAATGATAGATAAATGCAATAATAGGTCAACTAATCTAGTGTGAGATCTTTAATATTCTCTACCATTCCTTCCCCACCAGCAAAAATAGAGAAGCTGATCAGTAATTGTACTGTTGCAAGATTTAATTATTTGTATACAATCTCCTTTAGACAAAAAAAAAACATAGTTATCTAAGTTATTCTTAAAGGACCACAACATCGAATTATTTGAGTTGGTGTATCAAACAGCTGTCAATATTGGAAATAATATTTTATTTCTTATATGCAAGCCTTTCTGTTGGAAAGTCTTTAGGCTTCTAAATGTTCAGTCTCTACATAGGAAGTCATTTTCTTGACTTGCACTCTTAGGAGGGATGTGTGTTCAGTGAAAACCAGCTCTCAGTGGCTTGCTACAACACTCAACACTGTCTCTCAAGCCATAAAATAATGAAATAAGGATATTTCAAAGTTGTACATATATAATTTCATAAATTAATTTAAAATATTTCTAAGAGGGCAGGGAGATAGCTCAGTAGAATAAGTGCTTGCCTGGCAAGCTCAATGGCTCGAGTTCAATCCCTGGTTCCACCAAAAAAAGGAAAAAATATATGTATATGCATTTCTAAGAATGTGTATGACATAATTCTTTGAAACCAAAACTAATTGTATCATAATGAAATATAAAGATATGATGTTCTATTCTGATTGCAATTAATGTGTCACAACTGGTGGCTTGGAAAATTAAAATTATAAATCAGTTTTAGCAAGATATTCACTGGTAATCCCAGTCATTTGCTGCTTATGTGTATTTATGGTGGTTTGAATGGATAAATACCACAGGGATAATGGAGATTATTTAGGTGGTAGAATCATGGATATATTTCTCCACTCATGACATTTTTAACATAAGACATTATTTTCTATTTCTAATTTAACAGCTTTGTAAAAGGAAAATTTTGAAACAAGAGCATAAGGAAACCACTTGAAATGAGGAATATGTACCAAATAGATTTTTTTTTTATTTCTTATGTTTGCTAGAGGGTCTCACTAAGCAGGTCAACGCACAGTGGTCCTCTTGCTTTCAGCCTCTCCAGTATGGGACCATAAGTCTGTGCCACCACGCCTGGTTGGAGTAGCCAGCTCAGCGCAGCTGGGGTCAAGGCCAGCATGGCCTGTGGTCCTGCGTATTTTGAACCCCTGTCTCTGTGCTTGCGTAAGCAGGTGCTTAGTCCACTGAGCTCTCTCGCCAACCCTCTGAATAGATTTTAAATACTTTGTTGGAGATCCAACATTTCTAAATTTCCTGAAAAGAAACAATCCTCCTCTAACTCTATTTGCTGCAAAATAGAGTTTACAGATTCTGAGCCAAGCCACATGGAAAAAAAAATTCTTCCTTATGGTTAAAAAGGAGATCGTACTTTCTATTCTTTTCCTGATGGACAATGGGCACTATTAAGCAGATGGTGCCTAAGAATGTATCTGAAGTTACCAGTGCCAAAGCTAAATAGATTTGAAGCTCTTAGAAAGCCAAGAGAGGTGAAAGGAGATACAGCCAAGCTAATTTTTTAAAGATGTTCCTTGTTTCCATCTTCTTTAAGAGTATTTGTCCAGCCTTTGTGGTGCCCAATATCAGATAACTAATGCACACAGACCAATGATAAGGGATCAGAAATTGGAAAGCAGACAAAATTATATTCAGTTCTTAACAAAACTTGTTTAATTCTATTGATTTCTCTGTAAGGGTAGCTCAAATTTCATAAATTAGGCTGAAAGAAAGAATCTTTCTGAGAATAGTGCTGCTCACTTTAAAAATATTCAAGAAAATGAATCTTAGTGGAGGAAAATGGTGGAGGAAGGAAGAGCCCTGCACAGCAATTCCCAAGTGTAACAAGTCATACTTCTTTAGATAGTGAAGTCAAATCGATGAGCAAAACTTTATTCTTCATTGGAATGCGTACATGGGAAAAGGTTGCTAAATTTTACTGAATGATTAGTTTTGATGAGCCCTTCTACTTCATACATAAGACTTCTCTGATTCTGATTCTTGTGCTTGATTACTACACTCAAGAGCAGAAATAATGTAAAGATGAGATAAACTGAGTTTCTGAATAAATCTTCCAATTGATAACAAAATCTGTATTGTTCGAATGTAAGCTATTTGCAAAACCCTTAGTATGTTGCTATTAACAAATACGAGTGTACATTTATTAGGTTACAATTAATGTCTATCTTCATATCTTTGCTATAATTTTAAATTTCTTCTGTAATACATCAGCAAACTTTGTAACTAAAATCAACCCACAATTGTGAATATTTGTTATACCTTACAGATCTAGAGTTCAGAAGTCTGGAATTGGTTTCATTGTGCTAAATTTAAGATGTTACTACAGCTGCGTTCTTTCTGGAAGTTGCTTACAGGAATCATTTTTGTTTGTTTTGCTTTGCTTTGCTTACCTTTTCTAGTTTCTACAGGCAGCTTGAATTCTGTGGCTCATTGCCTCTTTCCTCTTTAACCAGCATTGGACAGTCAGGGCCTGCTCATATTTTATCTCTTCTGTACAGACTTTCTAGTGGTTACCTTTGTACCTTTAAGGATTCTTGTGATTACATTAAGCCCAGTATCTTGTTACTATTTAAAATCATTATCAACCCTAATTTGAACTGATATTTTAATTCTCTTGTTTCATGGCATAGTCATAAGATCTGGGAGTCAAGGTAAACATACTTTTAAAGCAGAAAATATGTCTCCATATTATAGCTCAATATTAGGTTCATCTCCATATTACTAAAATCATCTACAGTCTTTGAGACAAAGGTCTTTTTTTTCCATTTATTTTTATTTTATTAAAATACAAACATTATTTTTCTTCTGTTTTTTTTTTTTGGGTGGAACCGGGGATTGAACTCAGGCCATACAGAGTCGATGAATCAATACATTGCAAACTGTGTTCATAAT
>PVKA01004271.1:36956-65276 GCA_004027165.1 Ctenomys sociabilis
AAAAAAAAAAAAAAAAAAAAAAAAAAAAAAAAAAAAAAAAAAAAAAAAAAAAAAAAAAAAAAAAAAAAAAAAAAAAAAAAAAAAAAAAAAAAAAAAAAAAAAAAAAAAAAAAAAAAAAAAAAAAAAAAAAAAAAAAAAAAAAGTCAGTTTGGTTTAGATGCAGCAGGTCCCCATCAAATCTCATGTTCTCAGAAATGCAGCTTAGTTGGTTCTCTTGGCCCATGGGGGTGCTACTGTTGAGTTACTGGTCAGAGGTGAACACTGGTTGGACAGGTGTCCCAGCAGGGTTTGTATTCCCTGAACTCAAAAGAATGAATATCAAAGGACAAAGGAGCTTACACAAAGGAAAGCTTTATTGGAGAATAGGAATGGTTTTCGGGACAGTAAGGGTCCAAGTAAGTTCCCACTAATGCCGTTCATCAGGGCTTACTCATACAGCAAAGTCACAGTGCATGAACAACATAGAACAAACTACAGTCAGTTAAGAACTGCATGTCTTGCTGCTTTTCCAGGGCTCTTAGCAAAGGCATATGGCTGACATGTTTTGCAAGCAGGTACAGGGGCTGGGATTTGATCCCCAGGCCTGCTGTGCAGACTCCACCCCAAGGGTGGGCTGAGACATCAATTGAGACTATGCATGGTGGTGTACACCTGTAATCCCAGCTCTTGAGGGGCTATAAACAGGAGGATCACTGGTAGTGAGACCCTGAACACCTTAAAGACCCTTTCCCAAAATACAGAGGAAAAAGAAACAATTTAGCAAAGGCTGTAGTATTAGTTATAGATGTCTTCAAATCTTATAACTTAGAATTGATAGAGAGTTCAGAAGACTACAATGCTGACAAAATTGCAGACTAATAAAGTGATGTGCAGGAGAATTCAATTGGAAAGAAAGACTCCTTTAGCTCCTTTAGGTAAGGACATGTGTGCTGCATTCAGATAAAATTTATCTACATTTTACTCCTGCTCTTTGTCTTGAAGAATGTTAAGTATAGCAGACAGTTCTGGTCAAGCAAATTTCAAGGAAGCTCAGTGTTCAGGCTGTGGTAAGAATATTGCTGTCAGCATTTAGACAGTTTTATATTGAAAATCAGGTCAAAATTGATTTAGAGAAGTTTATTGTTTATCAGAAATATAGTAGCTGTAAATTTGAGATTCAGGAAAGCTTGATTGTTTAAAAGATGATCATTAAAAAACAAGACAAGTAATTTACATCAGATAACACAAAGGATGCATTGTGGGCATGTGATAAATTTACAAACCTCTCCCATATCAGGCCTATGAATAAAAAGCTATGAAACTTTCTTTCTTTTTTTTTTTTTTTTTTGTCTTTTGAGACAGGGTCTCACTATGCAGTTCAGGGGGGCCTTAAGCTCACTTGGTAGCTCAATTTTCATTAGAGAAGGCAACTATGGGACACATTGCTTGAGGAGGGCCAACAATATACTGGTTTTCTGGAACTTGGTTCAAAACTTTTAGTTATTCAGGTACTCAGAGGTATCTGAAAAATATGATTCAAGGGGCACAAGTATTGCTACCTCATGGAAGACTTGGTGTTATCCACGATGTGCTGGGTTTATAGGCATACAAAGTGTAAGAGCTGTGGAATCAAGGCTTTACCAGATTACAGAAAAAAGGCATGTGATGCCAGCCAGTGTGCTCCATAGGGGACACAGTGTGAAACTGTGAGAGTGAGGTTGAAAGGAGCAACAGCAGAAAGCAATGACCTACGACAGCCCAAGAGAGAAGCATGTGGACTTGACCCAACAGTGCTGCAAATGTGCCAAAGCCCTTTGGAGTTTGTATCTTGCAGGTACATGCTGTGGGTGCTGGACTTGGGGTTATAGGACTTAATGTTCACTCCGCTGGACTTTGCTCTTGCTTTTTTCTTATTTTTATAACCATTTATTTCTTCATCTTGAAATGGTGTAGTTGACGTTGTGCCAGTGTCTGTCAGCAGTGTTCAATTTTTCTTTTGATTTTTACAAGAACTAACAGCTAAAAGATCTTTAATATCTCAGAGGAAATTTTGGACTTATGTTTTTCAGTAATGCTGGAATTGCTAAGACTCGGGTTACTAGTAGAGTTGGACTACATGCATTTTGCACGCGGAGTTCCACATGTCTATTTTGGGAGAGTCAGGGACAGAAACACGATGGTGCACCTCTACTCAGAGCACCGTCCACTCGTAAGAAGAACTTTAATAAGTTGATCAGATTACACAGACATTAGTAATGACTTGCTGGTGTGCGGTGAAATCTGGCTGGAAAAGCAGGTCACTGGGGCTGTGAGTTAGAATGTTTGTCTCTTTTTCCAGCTCCTCTCCTAGCTCTGTGCTTCTTTGCCACCATGACCTGAGAAGCCTTCCTGCGTCCAAGATTTTCCCCCAACTTGTTCCTATTTTCAAGCCTACCAGATGACAACTGAACCTATTGAAGTATGAGCCAAAATAAGCTTTTCTTCCCCTGAATGGCAGCTATCGGGCATTTTGTCCCATCAGCAAGATAGTGACTAAGACAGTTGCACTGAACATAAAGAAGAACAATTATCAACATTATATCAATTTGTAAGTTATCTGAGGGGTAATTATTTGACTAGTGTAGTGCCCAGAAGAGAAGAGCACTTAAAACATTTATACAGTTTGAATTTAGTCTAAATTTATCATTGATGGGGATAAGGAATTTTCTATTCAGAAGAATGAGAACATTTCTGCTTTCAAAACTATGGCAGTCTGTGGGTAGCATCAATAGTCTAGTGCTTCAGCGAGAAGAGTTTTAAAGGCAGAATATGTGACACAGTAGCAGGATTACATCTACTCTCTATGGTCAAAATAAGAACATAAATATTTTTGAGTTAGGGTCTTACTATGCAGTTCAGGCTTTTAGCTCATTATGCAGTCCATGCTGGAATAGAACTTATAGAAGTTTCCTGCCTCAGGCTTCTGAATGCTAGGATATAAAGCATGTGCCACTGCACCTGGCTTTAAAACATAAAATCTTTAGAGATACGGAGTAAGAGAGACAGCTAGGTAAAATACATCATGAAAATAGATTTGAAGACAACTAAGTTTGCATTAATTTATACAACTTATATGAGTATTAATTCCATTTCTAAGTATAGAAAGACTTACATTGCAAATGATTATTTCTAAATGGAACTTATTATTTCTAACTTATTGTTTCTAATTCTATTGTTTCTAACATGTGTCATACCCACATGTGTGTTCATTCTTACTCAAAATCACTAAAGCAACTGTGTGAAGTTTGTTACTAGATTTATAATCCCAGATGATAAATTCTGTGTTCTGGGACAGACAACCCTCGGAAGTAATGCTATGGAAACATACATACTTAGGGATTTCTCACAAAATTTTCAGTGTCTTTTCATGTGGTTGATCAGATTGAGTTTCAGCAATTGTAACATGCCAATGAACCCTGGCATTTAAGTTAATGAGGTATAAATGAAGACATATCTTGTTCTCTGAATGGTTGTAACAGCCCGCTGGGTCTCATCAATCACAAAGCAGTTCATTCTGAGACTAAACAACAAACAGAAGCATCAACAATGATGGAGAAAAGAAGGATTTCCCTGATTTGAAATGAAAAAAGGTATACACTTATACTCAAAAGTGACAGCCTACCATAAGAATACTTACAAATGTTTGAAAGGCTGTGTTATAATTATTTTTCATCAGGATGTAGAATACAATATTTTCAAAGGTTAAGTTAATATACTGTTGCTATCTGATTAAACAGATATTAAATCAAAAAGTCCATAAAGCCTATAATGCCTGAACTTGGGAGGCTGAGACAAAAGGATTGTTGTGATTTTGAGACCAGTCTGGTTTATATATATGCCTGGACCCATCCTGTCTGGTGTTTAGTGATTTTTTCACTTTAATAGTATGTATCAGAGTGTTGTGCATATCTAAAATTCAGCACAAAGATGAAGCAATAATATTAACTATCTGCAAAATTCTATTCCTCAAGAATTAGCGCATTTGCAGCATTTTTATCAAAGTGACAGCATTGTTAGTGTGTAAGTAGGGCCTCAGGTTGTGTCATCATGTAATCCTCTGCACACTTCTGTAATCTCCACTGTAAGTGCTGTGATGAATCATCGTGTCGACTTGATTGATTTGGACGATGCCTAGGAGGTCAGTAAAGTGTGATTCTGGCTATAGCCTTGGACACTGTAGTGGCGCTGGACCCATGTGTGCTAATGTTCTTTTCTGCTGACTTCTGTTTTGGATGCATGCACTGGACAGCTGTCCTCTGCCTTCTCTCTTGCCATAAGGTTTCTGCCTCTAAGCCAGCAAACCAATACTGAAGCTATTAGTCAAACTAAAGGTCTTCCGTATTAAATGGCAGGTGTCATGCATTATTGTGCTGGGAAATATTTTATCAGTTTTGTGATAAAACAAACTGATAAAATAAATTAAAAATAAACACTGATAAAATAAATTATCTGAAAGAATGTTTAGTTTTTTATGTTTTTGCAGAGCTGGGGTTGAACTCAGGCCCTTGCACTTGCCAGGGAAGTGCTTATTCAACTGAGCTACCTCCCCAGCCCCCTGAAAAAATGTTTAAACATTTCTGAAGTATATATATTTTTTCCCAGTCAACAAAAATTTCGATGATAATTCAGGATATGAAGTATATAATTTTGCATATATGTTAGTGTGCATGTCTGTATTTATAAAACCATACCATTTTAGTGTAAGTGTATCATTCCAATTTGTAAAAGTATTGATATGTGTATATATTCTAAAATTCAATATAATACAATAATTTATTTGTATATATATGTTATTGATTTTGTATGAATGAGAAAGGAAATGGGAGAAAGTTATCTATGATTGTAAAAACAAAATTCTGTTGTTTTTTTTGTTTGTTTGTTTGTTTTGCAGAACAGGGATTGAACTCAGGTCCTTATGCTTACCAGGCAAGGGCTTATTCTACTGAGCCATCTCCTTGGCCATAAAATTCTCTTAGAGTTGTAAGGCCAGGATGACAGATACAGACAAAGTCATATACAGGGTTAAAAATAATTCTTTCCCAAAATAAGCCTGCAAATTTATCATAGCGATGATTTCTTTGACTGAAACTTTTGTCTTTGTCTATGAAATTAATATATTTAGGAGAAAATATTATTGCAAAATGATAATTTAATACTCATTTATGATATTTAAAGAACAGATGCTTAGCAAAATGTGAACAAGATGAATTTCACTGACATAATTAAGACCTAATATATCAAGCAAGTACCATTAATAATATAAATGATGATAGACTGGTTTCTAGTGATAGAAGAGTAAGATGTTGATGTTCTTCTATATGTCATTGTCTCAATTACATGGTGTCCTAATAATACAGTAAGACAATGAAAAGTAAAAACTAAAAATGTTGACATCTAAAAGGGACACAAATCAAAATTTCATGCAGGACCTTATACAAAAGCATAAGATAAGTGAGTGAATTGAATTGAGGTAAGCACCTCAAATGGATTATTTTTACATACCAGAAATCTAGGATATATCACTAAAATAAGCAATAAACTATGACAAAAATATATTTAAATGGATGATTTTTTGAAAAATACATGAAAATGTTTTTAAAATTATTAAATTCATACACTAACATAGCAAGATAATAATTTTCTTATTTTAACTGAAAAATCAAGTTATAAAAATTGCAATATATTTTTAATAGAATTTTCATTACAAGTTCTAAATTTCATATAAAATTTCCAAAGAATGGATACAATGATTTTGAAAAATAAAACTTTGAACTTCCTATGTCAAATTTCAGCACAATATGAAAACTTTTTTTTTTTTTTTTTTTTGCTGGTACCAAGGACTGAACTCAGAACCTTGAGCTTGCCAGGCAAGCACTTATTCCACAGAGCTATCTTCCTGGCCCAAAACTGGTAATTAAACAATGTCATTATGGAACCAACATAAAGAAAGAAAACAATCATTCTGAAGAAAGGAACTGAGACCCAAGCACACCAGCATATAGTCTTCATATGTGGCACAGGTTAACTACAAGCCAGTGGAGACATTTTATTCAGTAATATGGCTCTGAAACAAAAGATCTTTACAATCATTTAAAGAGATAATATATTTATAGCCTCTTTCAATGTTTTTTCTTTTTTTTCAAAACCTGGGATTGAACTCAGGCCCTTGCACTTGCCAGGGTAGCATTTATTCTACTGAGCCATCTCCCTGGTCCCAGTTTAATTAATTTTCTGAACCAGGGATTGAATACCATTTCTTAAGGAATAAAATAAAGTATAGGAAACTTTCTAAGACTGACGATAGTTTCAGAATATCACCAGCTCTTTTTAAAAAAGAGAACAGTATAAGGTGTAGTCTCTGGAACTTCTAAGTTCTATGTTTACTACAATTTGTTAAGTGTGGAGGGAAATGTTAGCTTCAAATTGTCAAACGTCCAGTCTCCCGATAAGATGATAGGCCATTGCTATAGTTTCAATTAGGATTATAGTATCTATTACAATACCTCCTTTTGAAACAAAGGTACTTGTAACTATTGCTTTCACAGAACCTTATAAACAATGAAATTTTCAGAGAAATGTTCTGAAGCTAGCAAGTAAAATCATTTTGCACCGTTTAGAACACTTGCAGTTGGGAAGATAAATGGTTTAATTTCTTTTGAATCAATGAATCAATATATTTTCTAAAATAGACTGCATCTACTTTGTATAAACCACTTTGTGTTTATAAAGTACACAGGAAAAAAAGAAGAGAAAAATGTCCTACATTCCTGTAAGTAGAAAAGAAACAGATAGGATAAAAAAGGAAGACTACTTTTGAGTGTAAGGCTAGAACCATTCAGAATATCTGAGCGCACTTTCCAGGGTGCAGTGTGACTATGCAGGCCAGCAGCAATTCTGCCATCTGAAAGCATTGATTCCCTATAGCTGAGCACTTTTAAAAGCTGTTCACCCCTTACAGTAAACTTAGTAATTCTTCTGTCTTGGCAACTACGCAGTTGGTGCAGGGGCTGCTTCTTGCTATTAAGTTATTCTTGTCAGATGACCTCCGCCCCCAGACAAATTGGAGCCAGTGGAGAGAGTCCTGGGCTGGATGCAGCACACTGGAGGATATGTCAAAGCCAGAGAGCTGGGCCTGCCAGCTCAAAGGCTGCTTTTCCTTTGTAGAGAGCAAGTGAGCAGTAGCATCTTTGTGACAGCAAAGCCACACGCACAAACAAAAAGCCATAGTGATCCAGCTTTGATGTAAGTATGTAAAAATAACAGGGAGAGGGAGGGAGGGAAAGAAGGAAGGAGGGAGAGAAGGAAGGAAGGAGAGAAAGAAGGAGGGAGGGAAGCAAGGAGGGACAGAGAGACAAAGACAGACATACAGACAGAATACAAAGGGCAAAATCAAATTATCAAAACTACAGTGAAAAATCTAATTATCACACAAAGGTTTGAGACTGAAGAAAAAATGAAAATGATGAAAAGCATCCTTGTTAAAAACAAAACAACAATAATCATGAGAGTCAAGGTACCCTATAGAAATCACAAGTTTTTCATGAATTACAGATGAAAATTTTGTAACACATTGTTTGCATAACTGAGGAAGTCAAAATGCTTTTGATTATACAGAAACTTTGGTCTTTAGAGCACATAATATATTAAGTATTTTAGTTTGTGGAGGTCAGTGTGGAGACTCCTCAAAAGAGTAGGACTAGAAATCCCATTCAAGCCCGCTATCCCACTACTGGGAATTTTCCCAAAGGATCTGGATACATTGTATCATAGAGATATATGTGTACCTATGTTTATAGCAGTACAATGTGTGATAGCAAAATCTTGGAAACAACCAAGATGTCCATCACATGAGGAATGGTTGAAAAAGATGTGGTATTTCTATATAACGGAGTATTACTCAGCTAATAAGAATGATAAGTTTGAAGTATTTATACTGAAGTGGATGCCACTTGAACATATACTCATAAGTGAAATAAACCAGACACACATGTGTAAATATCATATAGTCTCCCTAGTATAACAAGCAAAAAGGAGAAATACAAAAGGAAACGTACAGTAAAATCAATTGAGTCAGATAAGGCAAAGTGAATGGCATATGCTGCAGGATACTAATCAGCTTTTCTTCTGGATGGTTAACAACATAAGTTCACAAGTCAGAGTTGCAGAAATAGAAGAGCCACAAGTCCAGCCAACATTTTGGCCCTAGCCTTTCAAGGTCAGCGAAGACTCAGGACATAGGAGAACCTGTACTGCAACATCATGCAACTCAGGTGAGCTCCAAATTTTCTGAACAAGGAGATTATAGAGCCACAGAGGAAAGAGACTGAAGTTCTATAGTATGCCTGGGGTGAGTCACATGAAGGGAAAACTTTCTCTCAGAGAGCAAACTGGTCAAGCATTGGCCATGACTCATCCACATGGATGACACAGACAAAGGATCTACTGAATAATGTACAGGACTACAAGATAAACCCTGAGAGGACTTCACTGACCACATAAGAAATATAAAGTTCATGTGTTGGTATATAAGTCTTGATCTATCTAGGTCTTAACCATCCAGCAGAAAAGTATAAAAATGAAGTATACATTGCGGGGCCATAATATTAAGCTGAGCTGTAAATGGCTATGGTTGACAACTTCTTTGAATAACTCACTATTGTTGTGGAATGCTGGACTGTGTTGGACTGTGTTGTTGAGTTCAAGCACCTAAGTTAGTTGAATGTCAATGGAGTGCCCACTTTTGACAGGTGTAGGCAAAGGAAGGGGTATAGAAAGAAAAAATCTTGATGTGTGTGTATACACAGTACAGTTGGGATAGATAATGCTGTGCTTCTACATAATTCTATGAGAGGCAAGATCTGCACTAATGGTGGTTGGACAGGATATTATGTCAGCTTCTAGTACTATGGTCATCAACTAGGAAAATAATTATTGAATTTTTGATATAATTTATGTATAAAAAATAAGATAAGTAAGCAGCTACACTCTTAATTTACTGATAAGAGACATCTGCTAAAATAATATCTGTAAATATATCATGTATGCACCTTGTACGATACCAAAACATTATGAAAACTGTTTGCAATGTATTAATTTATCGAATCTGTCTTGTTAAGGTGTCTTGAAACTGTCTGATTGATATTTGTACTTCAATAAAATAAATAAATAAATAAAAATAAAAATAAAGAGAAAAAAAGTATTTTAGTTACTTTGAACTCTGCATTGTAAACTTTTTTTTTTAATTTCAAGCATCAGAATCAGCTTTGGTTTATTTAAAATGGAAATTTAATAAAAGAAAACTCAGTAGCTCCCACAGTTTTGGGAGCAGTGCACAGTGGTGCAGCCACAGTATTGCTGGAACTTAAGCCGCAGAACAGTTGCATCAATGCACATCTGAAGATGTTCCCAGGTACAGATGCTGCAAAGGGTCCCTCTGAGTCTGACAATGCCAATTTAGCACACTGAGAATGCTACAGAGCCACAGCTAGTATGTACAGCCATCACTATGGGTATAGCCATGAAGCCATCAGAAAAATAGCTTTACATGCTAACTGTTTCATTAGGCTTTTTGTATTTTATGGACTATATTTATCTTTTGGAATTCCCATCACTAGAGGTAGAAATGTCTGATGAATCCTAAATGAGATGCCACTAATTTGACTGCTGGTGAGTTCAAGAAATAGGTAAGAGTGGCCAGCCAGATGGCTCTAAAGATAGATGGCTCCTGCTTAGGCAGACACAGTGGCTGGCTGTTCTATCCCCAGTGTGCTGGTCCTGCCCCCAGGGTGCACTGAGCCAGCTAATGAGCCTGGGCATAGTGGCACGAGCCTGAGATCCCAGCACGTGGGGGGTTGAAAACAGGAGGATCACTGCAAGTCCAATATGTGTAGTGTAGTGAGACCGTGTAATACATACATAAAAAAGGAAACAAAAAATAAAATAAGTAACAGGCCATTGAATCTTCAGTAGTGGGAGATGAGTCATGTTTTACTGCTTGTCATAGTAATCCATGGATGTAATGTTGAAGATGTTTTCTCCTCAATACTGCATCTGTCTGTCTGTAATATCTTAGCATTCTTAAGTTTGATGACAAGGCCTCGGAGACTCTTCTGCTTGAGCCACCTACTCCCTACTTCTGTATAGTTAGCAAGTTTTATATCCTGCTCCTGCATTTAGAAATATTTCAATGCAGTACTTAACTATTTAGAATAAAAGAGTATGATGAAAGCAAACACATCACTATCACTTTGTAGGGTTTGAAACAAGGTGTAACTACAGTTCAGGCTAGCCTTAATTTTACTATATAGCCCAACAGGGCCTCAAAATTGCAACAGTTCTCCTCAGCTTCCTGAATGTTGGAATTACAGCATGTATCACCATTCAGGATTTTATTTTATTTTATCAGCATATATATATATTTTTTTTTAGAACCAGCATATGTTTTCAGGACATATTTACATTCCTTGTGGGCAGCTGGTACATGATCATGACACATCATCATTCCTTTTTTTCATCCCTTGTCTGGCCCGCCCCCTTTTCCATTTGAGAAAGACCTAACTTCTCACCTAATATTATCATTCATTTTATTTGTTTTCAGTTAAAGTTATTCATAAGAGAGAAAACATTTGATATACATACTTCTGTGTCTGACTGATTTAAGTTAATATTATTGTCTCAGACTACATCCGTTTTCCTATGAATGACTCAAATTTATCTTTTTTTGATAGAGTAGTGCCTCATTATAAAGAATAACAATTTCATTTATGCATTTATCTGTTAGTTGACACAAGGCTGTTGTTTTAGATAGCTATTTTGAAGTGTGCTGCTATAACACTATTGCAACATGGATGGGGAAGAGAACCCCCCAAAGTCATTGTAGGAAGATACCATCACCCTGATTTCAAAAATCAATAGTACTCCATTATATAGAAATACCCCATCTTTTTCAACCATTCCTCATGTGATGGACATCTTGGTTGTTTCCAAGATATGGCTATCACAAATTGTAAAAATTTCAAATAAGAAAGGTAGCTACAGACAAATCTCTTTTATTATCAAAAAATGATCATGAAGATACTACAAAGAGAATGCAACACATCATTAAAAATATCATATATCATAACTAAGTATGTTTTAACCTGGAGATGCAAGGATGTTTAAACATACATACATATATCATGGAATGTAATATATTACATAAACAGAAGAACAAAAAAAACACGATCTTCTCAATACATGCAAAAACGTCCTTTGAGAAAATCCAGCATCCTGTAATATAAAAATACAGAAAAAAAATAGTTGTGGTAGGACCTTATCTCCATCTGACAAAAGCTAATTATGTTACAACTTCCAACATCGTGAAAGATTAGAAATAATTTATATATTCAGTCCCTCTAAAATCAGAAACACAATATGGATGACCACTATCACCATTCATGTTCAATGTAGTGCTCAAAAATCAAGAACCACAGGCAAGAAAGAGAAATTAGAAAGTTATTATATATATATATATATATATATATATATATATATATATATATATATATGTATAAAAGACTGGCATACCTGTAATACCAGCACTCAGGGGCCTGCCCAGTTAACTCTAGTCTCAGCCTGGAGTACACAACCAGACCTTTACTCAATGTATAAAAATAAAAAAATGTTTGGCCAGATGTGCTGGTATAAGCCTTTAATTCCAGGGCTCTGGAGGTTGAGGCATGAGGATTGCTGTAAGTTAGAGACCAGCCCAGGCTACAAAGAGACTTCATGCCCAGCCTAGACTAAATTGAGAAATGCTGCCTGAAAAATAAAGAATAAGAACAGAAGAAGTCAAATTATCATTATGTAGAGCTGAAAAATTTCTGACAAGAATCTATTAAAGTTAGTAACAAAATTCAAGAATGTTGTAGGATACAAAAACAACACACAAAGTCAGTAGTTTTCCTATATACTAATAATGAGATCACAAAGAAACATATTAGGAACAAATACTGTTGATGATAGCACCAAGAATAATTACATTTAGGAATTAACTCAAGAAGTTAAAGATATGAAAACTATAGCACTCTAAAAGAGAGAATCAAATGCTTCAAACAGTGGAACAATATATTCTATTCCTGCATAAGCAGAACCAAAATAGTCAAAATGGCCATTATCCTAAAATTGATTTACCAATTTAATGCAGCCCCAATCAATATACAAAAAACATTCTTCTTAAAAGTGAAGCAAACTAATCTAAAGTTCACACGTAAATACAAGAGACTTGGAATAGTAAAAACAACTCTAGATACAAGAGCAAAAGAGGAGTCGTCATTAGTCCAGACTTGAAGCTATATTACAAAGCTACAGTGAAAAAACTGCATGGTACTGCCGTGAAAACAGACTTGATGATCAATAAAAGTTAATAGAGGATGCAGACACCACCCCAAGCCCAGACAATAATCTGATCTTTGACAAAGGGTCCAAAAACATACAGGGGAGGAAAGTAACCCTTTTTAAGAAATGGTGTTAGGAAAGTGGCTATGCACATGCAGAAGACTCAAGCTAGGACCTTATTTCTCACCATATACTAAATCAAAATGAAAGTTCATCAAAGCACTAAATATTAAAACAGAAACATTCCGTTTTAATGACATTTTTAACCCTTGATACAATCGTCACTCTTAGATATAAGAATTCTTTTAAGTTTATAATTAAAAGTAAAAATAAAGTTAAATTCTTCCATATGAGTCATCACTTTCTATTGTTGGAATGCAGTTCTAATATTTTTTTAGTACATGACAAATGGTACCACTATTCTAGCAAATCTTAGCTTATGGGCCTAAGTCACACCTGGCTGACAGCTATTTCTTTTTGTTATGAATTCTTCATTAGAAAATACAATGAATTTAACCTGTAAAATTCAAAGAGTGCTTTTGTATTATATCTTAAAGAAAAATCCACACCAAATGCAGGCTGGACTGTGCCTTTGTTTTTCAATATTCAATTCACTGAACATTCTGAATCAATTGTCCCGTCTCTTGTATTTACGTGTGAACTGTAGATTAGTTTGCTTCATTCAACAAAGCCTGAACAGATTGTAAATATATGATGAGTGCTTAAGCCAATGTGTCACAAGAGCAAGAATGAGTACAATTACCTGTGCACTAACGGACACTTCAAATATACAGCACTAATAATGGAATGCACCCATAGTTGTGAGTCCGGAAACACAGATCTCCACATTTATTCAAATAAGAGAAAATTGATTAGTTCAAACACTCCATGGTTATAAGCCATGCCTAATTCCAGGCTTATTAGCAGTAAAACTGAAAAACTACGTGCATTGACAATCACTCCCAGGTTTCAGGGTGTAGATCTGTATTTCTTTGGGAATGGATATTACAGCTATAGACCCTCCTACTAGAATCACAACCATAATATTATTTTTTTAGGAAGCAAAGACCACAGATAGTCAGCAGTGCTGATGCACGCAGCCATGATGGACATGAGACTGCAGGTGAATATGAATACATACTCTTTCAGCAATATGTTTTGTGCGCTCCAGGCCATGCCCCGGCAGGGTATAGGTACAGAGGCCTAGTTTATTGTTATGACTCATTGCTTCTAAGGCACACAATAAATGGAATCTTGGGTACTAATTTTCATAACTAAATAAAATATATGGATGATTCAAGTTCTAGAGAAAAAAACACAAAACACTAGTTTTCTCCATATTTGGGTCATTGTTACCTGATCCGAAAATTGCTCTTGCTGTTGTTTGTTTGTTTTTGTACCAGGGATGAAACACAGAGTTTAAGGCATAAGGCAGGCACTTAAGCCACTAACTTATCTCTCCAGCCCTTGAAAATTGTTAAAAACTAAAAAATTTAAATGTCACTTCACTAGTATGTGGTGATCTGCCAATAGCCTGTGCTACCCGATATGGAGCTGTCAAAATGTAATGATTGGGAAAATTTCTCCTTTAAATCATGCACATTATGTTTTCATTTCATTTTACTTACGTATTTATAATGGTAATTAGATTTGCTCCAGGAACCATAGGCTATAGTCATGCTTGATTTCTTAATATTCCAGTAATTTATTTTCAGTTTCCTTATTGTTTTAACATTCCATTTGATTCCAAAGTTCTGAGGGGATATTGTATAATGTCTGTCCTTTAAAACATATAATGTTCTATGATATAGAACATGATGTATTTTGAGGAAAACTTCCTATGAACTTGAGAATAATATGAATATTCTGCTGTTTCACAGAATATTTTTTAACTTATCAGTGAGAACCAGTTGATGAATATTTTTGTTCCTGTCATCTAAACCCTGTTGGATTTCTGTCATTTACAACCATAGTGGTTTTTAAGTTCCTAGGTATAAAGCATAGTTTTTCAATTTTCTTTCCTATGACAGAAGTCAGTTAAGCTACAACCTACTCTTATGTGTAGGATGAATTAATATACCTGCCATATTCTCTTCTTTGTGGTACCTCCTTAGATTTTGTGATATGATTTCAGGCAAACTGAGGCACTGACTTTCACAAATTCAGTCAAAATTTCAGCTTTTATGTTGTGTTTTTACTTTAGCACTTTGCCTTCTGATGACTCTTGTTCTCTCTCTCTCTCTCTCTCTCTCTCTCTCTCTCTCTCTCTCTCTCTCTCTCTCTCTCTCTCCCTGGGAATGGTGGTGCAAGCCTATAATCCCAACTCTTGTGAGGCTGTAATCAGGAAGATCACTATGAGTCTGAACTAATAGTAAGGACCTGAACATCCTGTAGACCCTTCCCTAAAATATGAGAGAGAGAGAAAGAAACAGACAGACAGAGAGTCAGAGATAGAGATAGACAGAGAGAGATAAAAAACTGGAAAAGAGAAAAAAGAAAAGTGGGTTAAGCCTTTATTTTTTCAAGTCTTGGAGGGAAGCTGTCTTAATTACTTTTTTCATTGCTTAGACAAAATACCCAAGACCCCAAGGTAAGGGAGGAGCTATTTACTTTCCTTCATACAGTTTGTAGAGCTTTCAGTTGACAGTTGGCTGACACTAAGACAGGGTGGCACAGCTGGGGACACTGCAGAGGAGAAACTGTCCATGGTGTAGGGGCCAGGAAGCCAGCAAAGCAGCAAAGCAGTGCAGAAGCAGGAGCCAACAGTCAACAACCTTCTTTCTTCCCCTTACAGTTTATCCAGGCTACCTACTGCCTATTTTACTTCAAATAACAACTCATGGTTACAGCCTCCCAAGAGATAGGTATTCTATTGCCACTTAAATAATGTAGTTGTGTGAATTCAGGAAAATAATCCAATATAGTCCAGTAGTCCATAGTGGTAGTGAGTTATTCGTAGGACTGGCAATGTCAGAAGTTGTTGACTTGAGCCTTTTACAGCTCAGCATATTAACATGGCTTTAACTTTATACCTCATTGTTATACTTTTCAGCAAGACCTATATAACAAGAAATATGACTTCTGTATCTGACTAGGATGCAGAAAAAAATTCATCACCTGTATGCAAAGATGAACAATGTGAGACTAATAGACATCAATGAGAAAGCAGGAATTAATACAAATGATATGAAAAGAATATGAGTAGAAGTAATAGCAGAAAACCTTCCAAATATAGTGAAACAACCTTGTTCCACTTTTAGAGAGAGATAACCCTGCCAGCCCAGAAAAGGGCACTTCAGAGGTCCCAGAATTAAGGTGGATTCTCTAGCTTGAGTAATGTTGCTCATTGCTAGCCTCTCCAGAGGTTAATATCCCTGTGCTTCTGCCTGCTACCCTCTTGAAGGCTTTAATTTAAGCAGCAAAAATGTCCTCTTCACATCTGTCAGTCTTGCTGTGTCTCAGTGCCATCTACCTTTCTGCCCTTTCCCAGAAGTCTGTCCTGGAATATCACTGGATCTCTAGTTCCAGCTGCCTCCCTTCCCATAGTTCCTTGGGGTTTATATTTGGAATAATCTCAACCTTGTGTTTATCTCCCTAATGAAACCAATGCATGCTTTCAGTCGGTACAAAGAGGCATTGCATTTCGATTAATCATATAGGTTTTCCCATGAGTTCTTTACATTAGCTCCAGGTTCCTAGATAGATAGATAGATAGATAGATAGATAGATAGATAGATAGATAGATAGATAGATAGATAGATAGATAGATAGATAGAAGATGGATCTTTTGAGAAAAACCCAGCACTTGTACACAACTTTCCACCCACCTTTTGATGTGGTCATGATAGATGTGAGTGCATTTTTAAACTCCCTGGGTGTCGTAAAGGTGTCTAGGAAGAGCTGTGTGCCAAGAGGGACATTGCTTGTTTGTCTCAGGTTGTGACATCATGCTGGCGGGACTGGCTTTTGTGTTTAGACTCTCGGAAACATGCAATGTCTGTTGCCAGCCTGTAGGAAATTGAAAATGGTTGATGTATCTGACCTCAGAAAAATGGAACAGTGATCTCTGTTTGGAAGGCATGCATGTTGTCTAAGCATGGATGCAGAAACTAGTACCATCTTATATTTTATGTCTTTTTCAGAGGTACACAAGGAGATCTTAAAGATATGAGGGTCCTATAAAGAAAAGGGTGGGGGCCAAGGAGATAGCTCTGTAAAATATATGCCTGCTTGGACAGCACAAGGGCTTGAGTTCAATTTCTGGTTCCACCAACAAAACAAAACAAAACAAAAGGTAACTAAATTTATTTCATTAAAATATCACCCTAAAACATGTTTTACAAACTAATGACTGTTAATAAAAGAATATTAAATTAAAACCCTACGAGTTACATAAAATACAAAATTACTAATTAATATTCCCTACAGAGAATTCAAACTATCTAGTCTATTTTTAATTATAAAATTAAGTTAAATTGTTATAATCCTACATGGTGAAGAAAGCTAAAAAGTACACTTTGATTTAATGTAATAATTTTATATGCCATGCACATATTTTATCTACCTGCTAATCTAGGTTTGCAATAATTTTCTAAAGTGACCATACCTGCTGAATTCTCCATTATGTTTTCTGTTTTTTTTCATTACAGAATTTTCTATATGCTTCAGCTTTGACAAAAAAAAAAAATAAAGTATAATGGCTGTACAGATATTCAAGGGTTACTAAACCTACTTGAGATATTGAATGTGGATCCTTATAAATTCATCCATTGCCACAGAAATTGCTAGATTCAAGGTTCACATATAGGTACAAACACCGACCCTCAAACTCTGGTGAAAAAACTTATATAGTTTGGTTAAAGTGCATGTTTCTGTGTGAAACATTGTAGTGCATAGATCTACTTTACAAAATTCCCTGAAATGTTCTTTCTAAATTGGCTTATAGATAAATACATACTCATGTAATTAGTCTAGGTGCTTTTGGTTGATAAGATTGAGTAAAGTTTTAGCAATTGAGATCATTTAAATTAGTTGGTAAAATAAGAGTAAATATGTATTTAAAATTGGTGTCTTATATTTTTATTAGGCTATTAGTCAACCAATTTATCTTTTTTAAAATATAAAGACACATTGCCATTTGCTTTTTGTGTTTCAATCAAAATTTTTAGGGTTTTTATTTTCCATAAAAAGTCAAGGACAATATGATTTTTGCGGATAATGCAAAATTAGTTGAGACAACTGAATTATAAAAATGTGAGTGGTCAGTCTTCCATATTAATTCAAGTTTTCTTTGCTTCTTCAAGTTTATGAAAAGACAAGATACTTGGATTTATTAAGTATATTGCAAAATTATTAGATGTTTAATGGGATTAAAATTACTTTCCCAGAACTCAGAAGAACCCAAATTCTTATAAAGTGGTTCCTGGAGTTACAGTGGGCTTCATTATATGAACAACTTTGTTCATGACCAGAATTTTAGATTTTCTCATGCCCATATTCTTGAGATATGACCTGAATGTTGACCACTTGTGTGGCTGTAAATAAAGATTCACTATGCCAGAAAAGCAAATAGGAAGGTTGTGGTGATGTCAGCCCAAGCCCCGTTGCACCTGTTTGCAGATGTGGTTTTATTAGGGTTTTATCTGATCCCTAAAGTTACTGGTATCAAAATGGCCCCAAAACTCTAGAGAAGAAGCTAAGGAAAGAATAGAAGTAAAGAAAGGAATCACACATGAAAAAGAAGGAAAATATGAAGAAATGTTTATGTGGTGTTCATGAGACTAATCTTATTAATATGAACCACAGGTCAAAACTCACCATCCCTTCTTTCTGAGAAAAGATTTGTGTAAAGTAGCTCTTGTCCCTAAAGTAGTTAATCTAGTGAGTAAATCATGATGAGGTGTGAGATGAGGGAGAAAGATTATTACTCTGCTAGAGTGGATAAATGAAAGGTGGATGGCAGGTTATACACCATATAACCCTGTAATTTGTAAAAAATGCACTATAAATATAGATTTTAGAAAGTGTAACCCATCAATAAGTGATAATGGTGAAACATTTTATGCTGGTAAGGGGGGACTTCAGAATTTTAAAGTGAAGACTAGGGTTCATGACATAACTAAGTATGGTGAAGCAGTCAGTGCTAACAGAAGCACTGGTGAAAAATCACACACACCACTTCAAAATGATGACACAGAGAAACGGCTTTTGCTCTCACATAGGTTTCAACCCTGGTAAAATTGGCCTTTTCTGAAAGAAAATGCCTAAGAGAACAGGCATTATCCAGGAAGAGAAGAAATCCCAAGTCACAGATCTATGAGGGCTAGACTGATCTTATTGCTGTGTGCCAAGCTAAGTGATGACATCAAAATGAAACTTCTTGCGATCTATCACTCTTCAACTCCTAGGGTACTTATTTAATTTGTATTTTAGGGAAGGGTGTTCAGAGTCTCAAAACTAGATTGGACTCATAGTGATCTGCTTATTAACAGCCTCCGAAGAGCTGGGATTACATGCTCATTCCACCACTCCCAGTCTCATTAAGCTGTCTCAGTGCACACCAGGGGTGGGGGCAAGGGTGGGGGCAGGGGCGGGGCCCTCACAGGAGGCTCAGTGATCAAAGCCCCCCCCCCGCAATGCTTGAAGGCACTTTAATTCGCTGAGCTATTTGGCCAGCCCAACACCTAGAGTATTTAGAGAAGATAAAGTCATGAGTAATAGGTTATGGGGTCATGTGGAGAGCTAATGAAACATCATGGGTGATGACAGTATTTCTCATTAAGTGGTTCAGGGATTTTTTTTTTTTTTTTTTTTTTTTTTTTTTTTTTTTTTTTTTTTTTTGTCCTACAGTTAAGAAATATCTAGAGGGCAAAGTTCTACCACTCCAGTCTCTCCTGATGATGAAGAATATACCTGCTCACCCAAGAGATTTGGAAGAAAAATTGACTGAAGCCATCCATGATCTCTGTTGAGCTCCTCCCATCTAGAACAACTCTACTGCAGACAGTGTACTAGCAGGTGATTGCTAACTTTAAGAAGCTATATACCAAGGAACTGTTTCTAAAGTGTTTCAAGATGGTTTCATATACATTTTTAACCCTGAAAAAGTTCTGAAACAAACATTGTAACCTGTTTTCTATGAGGAGTTAATTGAGAAATTCAGGGCCAATATCTCTAAGGACACTGAAATCTGACTTGTAGAATGTATACCTTAAGATTATACAGGAGGCAGACTTTGAAGGCTGTGCAGAGGAGCCTGAGCTTTCACTTGACGCTGGAGTTATGAAATCACTATTGCAGAGTCCATAAGATTGCAAGTAGATGGTGGTGATGTTGAGGAGCGGGTGGATACAGAAGTACTTCAGCAACTTCTGGCTGAGCTACAGAGAATGGCAGCTGAGGAGCTGTCTGAAGAGAAGGGAGTGCCAACTAAAAATGCAGCAAAGGACTTCTTCTGAAATAAAAGCTATCATGAAAACAATGGACAAAGATGCAAGCATTTGTAACCAAGACCTCCCAACAGGCAAAAGCTGATCAGTGTGCTCATTTGCTTACAATGTCACATTGGATGAGAGGACAGTGCTAAAGAAAAGACAGAAACAAACAACCTTAGTTTAACTTTTAGTTCTGAAAATGTTGATACCTAGTGAGCAAGAAGCAGGAGAGCTCTTGACTCTGTCAGGGAAAGAAAGGACATGAGAGCCAGATTGTTGACATTGTTATAGAAAGCGACTCTCCTTCCAAACAAAAATCACCCTTCATTTCATCCTTCTCTCCTAAAAACAGAAGATGTCAACTGAAATAGTGAGTACAGTATGGAATTATTATTTCAAGTAAATAGCCTGGAAAAGGTATAAGGGGCAGAAAGAAGGTTATTGACTGTTGGCTTCTGCTGCTGCACTGCTTTGCTGCTTTGCTGGCTTCCTGGCCCCTACACCATGGACAGTTTCTCCTCTGCAGTGTCCCTAGCTGTGCCACCCTGCCTTAGTGTCAGCCAACTGTCAACTGAAAGCTCTACAAACTGTGTGAAGGAAAGTAAATAGCTCCTTCCTTACCTTGGAGCCTTGGGTATTTTGTCTAAGCAATGAAAAAAGTAATTAAGACAGCTTCCTTCCAAGATTTGAAAAAATAAGGGCTTGACTCACTTTTCTTTTTTCTCTTTTCCAGTTTTCTTCTCTCTCTCTCTCTCTCTCTCTCTCTCTCTCTCTCTCTCTCTCTCTCTCTCTCTCTGTCTCTCTCTCTTTATATTTTAGGGAAGGGTCTACAGGATGTCTGGGGTCTCATTACTAGATCAGACTCATTGTGATCTTCCTGGTTACAGCTTCACAAGAGCTGAGGTTAAAGGCATGTGCCACCACACCCAGTGTCAATCACCATCTCAGTGTGCCCGGGGTGGGGGTGGCCTAGGGATCCAACCCCTAATCCCTGCGCCTGCTTGCAGGTGCTTTAATCTGCTGAGCTAATTGGCTGGACCAATTATTTATTCTCACATTCTATTCCAGAATGTGCTTTTTATTTTTTGCTTTCTTTATTTTGTGGGGGTGGGGTGGGGAAGGAGAGTATGGGAAATATCAACTCATGATATTGTGCTTGTCAGGCAGGCACTTACATCACTGAGCTATGTCCCAGGCCTTCCAATTTGCTTCATTTTTGTCCACTGATAAGTTAATCATCCAATTTTCCTGACACTCTTGCTCGGCCCTGTTCCAACAAGTATTATTAAAGAATTAAATGTGATTAAGCTGGCGAACATGGAAAAGTTACAGAGTTTTCACAATTCAAAATCCAACAAACATATGAAACTAAAATCTTGTTATCTAGATGAAGAGTGTTTTAATATGTTTATGTATTAGATAAAAAGTTTATGAAAAACATACCTAAGAAACAAAGTATGTATATTTTATTAAGGTAATTTCTATGTTTTTTGCCATTGGACTTTTGATTATATTTACAGTTAGTTAGAAAAGAGTTTCTTGAACAGTGAGATTTTTTATGAAGTCTTTTTAATGGTTGGTTTATACTCTTGATTAAGTGGACTTATACTATTTTATGTTACTATAATAAATGTTACTGTAGTATATTTCATTATGCCTGTACATATAATGCAAGATAGACAAATAGACATCCAGATGCTAAATACATGTCTAGATATTCTCACAGTGTATGAAATGTACAAACTTAACACATAAACGTATTACATATAAGGTAAGCAATCTATGCTCTTTTATACAAGATGCACTGAATCTGAAGTTTAAACATGTATATGGTCAAAATATTTTGCATTTCTCTCCTTGTATTCTTGTAATTAAGTTCCATTATTTATGCTTCATGTACATCTATTGACTTTGGCTAGATGAACATGTTATTCTGTACATTAGTTGTATCTCAGGGCTACATATAGTTATGATACCGACACTGACACTGCTTCCGTAACTTGCTGAATTTCTAGTTGTTTTGTGACTCTTCTCAGTGTTCTGATCCTATGGAAGGACTTTAAATCATACTCAGAATCTGAGAAAAATATATAAACATTTCTATATATAAGTGTTGCTAAATATTATTAATTTCTATGTTAAATAGTTTTGTATTCAGAAGATATATAATCCTTCTAGAAGCCCAATGTGCTATCCTATATAATATACTCTAAAATATATTCATATATATATATATATATATATATATATAATATCCTCTAAAATGCATACTTTTGACAAATATCTTATCATACTAATGTCAAAGCTACAATTATTTATAATGATACACGTTTTCAGAAGTACTTATGTTTAAGTACTTCTCTTCCTCACCTATAATAGAGATTATAAGAATAGTCTGGTGTTCTGGGAATATTAACTCTAGTCATAATTCCTGCTCAAAAGTGTATGTACAATGCAAAAATAATTGGATTCTTTTTCAAATTTTAAACTCGCATGTCTTAACAATAGCAGTTTTAAGGACTTTATTATCCAGAGTTTCAATTTTTCCTCAAACATTTGCATGCAGATTCATATAAATGACTCTAACATCTACTCCTAGATAACTCTTTAAAACCAATGCTATAATTATTTAACTATTCAGTAGTACTGCATTTAATACTAATGCATTGCCTAGATTTCTTTTGCTCTTAATAGTTTCTTTCATAATTCCCTTATGAAATTTTGGCAATCAGCTCCAAGCAGCTGGGAAGTTGAGCAAAGAGGACTGAAACAAGTTTGAGGCCAGCTTGACCTTCATAGCAAAACCCTGTCTCATAAAGATGAACACATAAAGAATTTACAAAAATATGACTAACAACCTAAACTGTATTTTAAGGGTGATAACCATACATAGGAGGTGCATAGTAAATAGCACTAATTCACAATATTAATATTAAGCCTCATTAAGTAGAAGTGAGTCTCTTCCATCTCATGTTGTGGTTATAAATGTCTTGATGTTTAAAACATTAGTTGCCATAATTAGTTTCAATACCACTTCCACACTGATTCACAGTAACTGACATTTTTAGTGTTAGGTAACTGAGACTTGAAGACTACATATAAAAACATAAGATTTTAAAAAAGCTAAAGGAACAATCAATGTGTAGGCCTTCTCCTCCAAGTTCACTCTCTGTAGTGGCCTATTGTCCTGGGGAGTCACCCAGTTTTCCATGAAAGGAGATTCTGAGGACCCAGGTGAGCAGTCCAGTCATTGTGTGATCGACCACAGACCTCCGCACCCTCAGCTTTGTTTGCTCCCCACGGACCAAATCCGAGGAGGCTCTTTAGGTGAAAAAGAAAAGAGGTAGAAGAACCTGATTTCCTGTATTCACTACTACATTGCGTACAGGTAGGTGATGGTCACAGTAGCAAGAAACAGCCAGGGTAGGGAGAGCAGTAAGATAACAGACACATTCAGCCTAGTTTATGTCAAATGATTCCTGGCCAAGACTGAAAAATAAAAACTGGACCTTACCTGCCCATCTCCACATCTGTATGTTCTGCCCAGTGCACCTGGGAGGTGGCAATGGGTACTCTGAGCCTACGGTATTTGAGAGAAGTCACTTATCTCACAAGGAGAAATTTAAGCATTCTAGTTGCATTTTGAAATCCCAGTTATCATTATGTATGGAAATAGACATTTTAAAATGTGGCATCTAACATGAAAAATAATTTTTTATATATTAGATCTTACAACATTAAAAATAAAATTATTAACACAAACTTTATAATATGTACAAAATGAAGAGAAAAATTAATATTAATATATATACAGAGCACATTAACCTAAATATTTAGTTAATACATGGGTTACTTTTAGGATTAAAAACTGAAGACAAGCATAAGAAAAACTTTTGAGATTAAAAAAGGCCAATATTTATAATCAAGTTACCTGAAAGGAAACTATTGTAGTCACCTAATTTAGGTAGAATATTAGGGATAGGGGCCGGGAGATGGCTCAGTAGAATAAACGCTTCCCTGGAAAGTGCAAGGGCCTGAGTTCAATTACTGGTTCCACCAAAAAATAAAAAAAGAATATTGGGTATATGTCTTTGAAGATTCCAGTGCAGAACATAAGAAGACTGTAGCGTCTCTCCCTGCATTTGTTGAAGTCCAGGTCTCACAGCAAAGCTGAAGTACCCACACCTGCACACCTTCCAGGAGGTAACCAATAATCAGAGGTACTCCTAATAGGCATCACTCACCTGGGGACTGAAACTCTTGGCCTATCCCTTCCAGGAAAGGTCCATGTTCTTTCCAGGCTCACATGTTTGTGACTTGCTTCCAGGAGGATAAATGTTACCGAAGCAACTGCACTTGTGATTTTTGGCTAATCATAGTTTCGCTCCGACTTGAGATTTCATAGCCACCTGTGATCTTGCTATATAAAGCCTCCTCTGTAAGTGGACAGCGGGTCGCCCCACTGACTCTCTTTGACAGAAGTTGTTTTTTCCTTCAATAAATACTTTGTACTCTTAACCTCATTTGTCCCTAATAATTCATTCTTTGATTTGTGGGAGCATGAATTCACCATTTTGGACGTGAAGCTGGTTGGAAGCTATAATACTTTTAAAATCATTTGGACATCCTACATCATCCTTTAATCAAAACTACATTTCAAGAATAAAGATATATATTGTATTATATCAAAAACAAATACACACACATAATATTTTAATTATTATTATGTATAGTAAAATTTATACAAACATACATGAACATTTCACTTTTATTTACCTTAGAGAATGGTATTATGTTTTTCTCATTATTCCCTTCAATTATCCTAAGAACAGACTAAAATTAAGAAATATCTATTGCAGTTTAAAAGAGAAAGTTTGCAATTTGATGAGTTCAAGCACAACTTGGGAAACCTAGTTATTTATTTATTATTTATTTATTTGTTTAGTGGTACCAGGGATTGAACTCAGGACCTTGTACTTGTCAGACAAGCACTTATTTCACTGAGCTATCTCTCCAGCCCCTTAAGTTTGCAATTTGAAAACCTAAGTTTTCAAATTTTTCATGTTTGATAAAGCAGAAAACCAGTATAAATATTTAATAAGTATGTAAATGGGCAGAAAATGAGTCTAGTTTTGAGGATGAAGTCTGAACTGTCTGCTGAAAACCCTGCCCAAAATGTAAGCTCCTCCTGTGAGCCTCAGAAGACATGGTTCTGTTTAAATGTCTCGACCAGGACTGCTATCTGTGCAGGTAAATATAGTTACTGCTGATCTTCAATCCACCACAGTTGAAATAGACACCTCCACTAGGACTTCTACCTGTTAATTAGGCGCGTAATGTGGGTAATCTTACTAAGGCTGGGGCTCTCAGGGCTTTTGCTATTTCGTATTCCTCTTTGCCATGCTTTGTTTTTGACAGGAAATAGGAAAATGAAACTTAGAAAACTTCTCATAAATAATAATGCAAAACAACGATGCCTTTAATTGTTGGGTCAGTCATCTTTTTCCTAAGACAACATAGAAAATATTCTGATCCCCTCTTTTTCATATTTAGATCCTGCAAGCTCAACCTAACAGAAAAGTTTATACATTCAATGCTTCAGATAGTCAAAGTCCTGACTCTAGCCCATCACTATCCTAATAAATTCTAGAACTTTAGTCCATTGAACAGGTAGAATTATTTCTTCACATATATGCAACTGACTCATTTATTGTCTTCTGACAATTTTTTGATCCAAACAAGTGAGCTTCGGTATCTCGGGTAGTTGGAGAGCACCTAATTTCAGTCAGTTGGACCGACAACCCCTTCCAGCTGGAGTTAGCT
Organism: Ctenomys sociabilis; assembly: GCA_004027165.1. Taxonomy (NCBI): domain Eukaryota; kingdom Metazoa; phylum Chordata; class Mammalia; order Rodentia; family Ctenomyidae; genus Ctenomys; species Ctenomys sociabilis. Next base: position 62,606 of record PVKA01004271.1, read on the forward strand.
ACACAGAAGCAGAAATCTCCACATTCTCAGCACTCTAAAGAATTGTGGTGATTTAGGTCTTTTGGGGGCATCTGGGGAAGAAGGGCATGGCAAAATGGTTGGGCAAATGGGATGATCTATAAATCAGAGATCCAGGACACATGCACATATAAACAGTTTCCAATCCCTTCACCTGGGACCAGTCAAAATGTATTACTTTCAATTCTGTCAAAAAAGAAAGGAGATTTTTATTTTTTAAATATGATAAATTATGTCCAACATTAGCCTGAATAATGCAATATAAAAGAGACCTTCACCAATATCTTCATGGCCTCTTTTGACTTTCTTAGTAATCTGCTCTCTCTGTGGAGCACACTTATTTCCTAACTTTAGTTTACTTACAGTCGCTCAGAAGAGGATACTCTGATTTCTAACTTTAATAGTAAACATAAAACCTTACTGACTATTTTAAATGTTGTATAACTCTTTGTGCAGGACACCTACAATATGGAAAGAATGCCTGGGAAAAGTCTACAGAAACACAGCAACACAGTATCAAAAAAAAAAAAAAAATCCACAGGAAAAATTAAACAGGGATACAAAGACTTTGCTGTAGACTATTATGAGTGGATAGAAATGAGACTCATTTTCATCCAAGTAAGAGGTGGAAGAGTTTTCAAGCAATAAAACGAGATGGAGGAACAGTGCTAGAGGACATAGCAGAGGAAGCTGAGTGTGCAAGATAAACGGGAAAGTTGGCTGACATGTCTACTTGAGTTTCTTCTTGCAATGAGAGCAGCTCTCCTAGCCCAGGAACACTAGGATTTCACCCGTGTTATGGTTTGTGTCTAGTGTCCCCCAAAGCCTCATGCAGTCACTGGGGTGGCTTCTAGAGTCTGTAATTAATACATGGTCCAAGGCTGGGATTGTGGGTGTGGGTCTTGCACCCATCTGGGGCAGATAAATCTGTATCACAATGTGAGGAGGGCAGAGAGGCTAGCTAGCTGCTACAGCCACTGGCTCCTCTTTTGCTTTGCTGTTTCTCGGCTGCCATGAACAGCTGTCCTCTTCCATGTGCCTCTCTGCCTTGGAGCCAGGTGAATATAGACTGAAACCTCCACTAACTGAGCTAAATAAACATTTTCTTTCTTAATTTTGTGTGTCAGGCATTTTGTCCCAGCAATGAGAGAAAAGTAACTGAGATAACCTGATTTTCTTGATGATAACATTTCTAAGAGGTTAGCACTCAGATCATTGAGAAGAAATTTCCTGTGTGAAAAAATACAGGAGGAAAGAGAAAGGTGTATTAGTAGAACAGAAAGTAATGAAATACATTTTTAAACCAAGTGATCTAAGAAAAGTTAAATAAGGGGCCTGTAGTAAGTAGGATACCTGGAAAACACTAGTGACACTGAGAATAGCAAATCAAACTTGGTCAAAAGCTGGGCCTGAAATGACCTCAGTTTCGGAAGTCAGGTATTTCTAGAATATAACTTTGGTTTTGAGCACTGGGAAGGGAGACCTTTTAGAAACATAAAGAAATTGTAAATGAACACTTTTTAGAGGTACTCTAGAAAGCAAAAGAAAAAATGGAAAACCCTTTATCAATTAAGGTGAAGTCTGATAGATTACGTATTATATTATATTATTGGAAGTTCATCCACAAATTGAATCACAGTAGGCAAAATCTTGAAAATAAGGTTCAGGGAAATAACTTAGTAGCATAAGTGCCTGCCTGGCAAGGACACTGTCCTGTGTTTGATCCTTGATACAAAAAAAAAAAAAAAGAAAAAGAAAGAAAGAAATGAATAAGGGTTAGGATCAGAGAGACAGAGAATTTGTATATTTTCAAATGAATTTTTTAGTCTTCTCTTCATATTCTAAGAGTGAATTTACAATTTTGTAAAATAGATTATTAAAAATGGTGTGGATCGTTCTTTCCATAAATATGCAAATTAATTATGTAATAGAAATTTCTTCCTTACCGAAGCCAATGTTTATTAGTAAATTAATTTCAATATTCTCTTGTCATCAAATGGGTCCTCAGAGAAGGTCCATCAAAGAGGAAATAGGCATGACCCCACTCACAGGGTAGGTTGTACAATCACTGACTTCCGCGACAGAAAAAAGAATTTTCAAAACATGTCAGTGAAAAACATTTAAGTCTAGGGGCTGGGGATGTGACTCAGTGGAAATAAGAGCTTACCTAGCAAGTGCAAGGTAAACTGAGTTCAATCCGCAGTTCCACCAAAAAAAAAAAAAAAAAGAAAGAAAGAAAGAAGGAAAGAAAGAAAGAAAGAAAGAAAGAAAGAAAGAAAGAAAGAAAGAAAGAAAGAAAGAAAGAAAGAAAGAAAGAAAAGTCTAGTGGCCAGAATTTTAAAACAGAGAGAAGATAGAGTAGAGAAAAAAGTTATTATGGCCTCAGTTATGGTGTGCTCTGGTCTGCTATGTGTGTGGTCTTGGGACTATCTCCAAAAGGGTAATCTAGGATATGTATTTTTATTTTCTTCTGGGTTACCCATTTGACAAACTATTTTGGAATGTGAACTATTTGCATTTGTGTGCATACGTTCACCATTTGGCAGCAGTGCCTATGTAAGGATGAGGGTCTGTGGGAGGAAGAGCAGTTTACAGCCAAAATCCAAAGGCCCGTACCTGTATTTGGGAGCTTACTGTGTCTTGAAGACTTATG
>PVKA01004271.1:65376-100983 GCA_004027165.1 Ctenomys sociabilis
TTGTAAAACTGAATTCTCTTTTTGGCTCATTGTTGTGGATGGTCTTGATCACTTTCTCATAGTCAGACAAAATATCAACACTCGTGATACTGGAGAAGAATTTTATTTTGATTCATTCTTTCGGCCCAGTTTTCTAGCTTGAAGGCAGAAACAGGATTACAAACAGGGCTGGCAAACCATTGCAGATAGCACAATTGCATACCACCAGCCTCTTCCTGATCACCTGAACCTGGGTCATCTTCCCAGAACCAGAACTACACTGGATCCCATCTGCTAGAATGTGATCCAGAAAACAGAAACAAAAGCCCAAGCATATGGTGGAGATTTGGAAGACTCTAAGCAAAGATCCTGTGCCCTAGAGCTCTCTTCATGATTCAAACTAACTATTTTTCCTCTGGAGCTCACTGAAATTTCATGCACATGGACTGCATTTTATACATAGGATTATAACAGAGTGAATTATGGGAAAGGACACATAAAACAGATACAGTGAATATGACTCAGCCCCCTCTCAATCGTACCCTCAGTAGTGTTGAGAGAGACCCTGTCCTTAAAGCAAGGACAATACTTAAATTCCTAGGCCCTTTACCCTTATCTGTGGGAGCTGTGTTCCTTTTCCCTGCACTGCCTGCTCCCTCACTCTGTGCTCACTTTCAGCTTCATAAATTTTGTAGATGTTGTCCTACCTTTGTGTACTCTTTCCACTCTTTTTCTTGTTGTTGTTGCAGGAAAGAGCCTGGAAAATAGTCCCCTAACCCCATGACCCATGATAATCAATAAACCCACCGTAGCCGGAAACTTGGTGAAAGGAGGAAGTAAGCCAGGAACATCAGTTGAGGCCGTTCGCTGGTGCGTCTTCTCCCACTAGCCCACCTCCAAGAACACGTCTGGCCTCGGTGAGTGCAGGCCAGTCACCTTCTCAGCCTCACAAATGAGCCTTTGGAGGGCATTTGAGCATCAAATCTTCCACTCTTCACCTCAGTAACTATTTTTATTAAATGCAAAGTTCAACATAGTTTTGGCTTGTTTGCTTTTTGATTCAGATCCACAGATGAATTACTATAAAACTTTAGTATCCTGGTTTTTAAACTAAAGAAAATATAGTAATGAATTATTAGGCCACCTGCAATTAAGAATAGCCATAAAGTTTTCTGTGAAGTAAAGAAATAAATTTTAAGTTACATTGAAACACATGTTTATTATTCAAACTCTTATTTTTTATTGTAGTATAGAAAAGTAAATGTTTTGAATATAAAATTATTCACACTGATGAAAATCTTCTTTGATTTAACAAATTATGTCTCTCAGTGAACTCTTATAAATAATACTGGTGATTGCATTTGGTTATTCAGAAAATTTCAATGTTGAAAGCTCAAACTAATCCATGACAAATAGCAACATTTTTATGTCAGCTCTTAACTTTCAAAAGTTAAAATAGCTCAGTGATCTAACGCACCTGCTTAGAAGTAGAGCTGAGACCATCAAAACAAAAAAACAAAGTTATGAGGGCTGGGAGTATAGTTCAGTGGTACAGTGCCTGTCTGGTAAGTGGAAGTCCTAAGTTTTTTTTCCCAGTACCAAAAAAGAAAAAAAAAATGTATGAAAACAAAATTACAGAATTTAATTTTGACCTTACGGAGACATGTTTATGAAATTTTTAAATATTTTCCTTGTGCTTTGAGCTTCTCATTCCAATTTTTATGAAAGGATAAATCAAAACTAGTTTTTTTTTTTAAGTTTGCTTTGGGATCCCAGTGATAAAAAGCCAATCAATACCTACGTTAAGTGAATAGTAGTCTAGGAAGGAACTTAAAAGTTATGAAAATTTAAGCAAAGTTAGAGAACTTGATCCAAAAATAACAAATATAAAAAGAGAAATACTGCACTTTGACATACTCATAAACCTCAAAGTACCATTTTATTCATTAAGCTGATGATTTATACTTTGCTGCATATAATAACAATCTGAAAGATCTGATTAAGGAAAAGCAAGTTCTAATCAACACACAGGATGAGTCTGTGGCAAAGTGTAGCACCACAAAGGAGGAACTGATGTAAAAATCAAGAAGTAAACAAAAATACAGGACCAATGTTCTAGGCATCTAAGTTTGATAGAAACACTAAAAGGACTGAGGCCTCAAAAGAGGCAGACAAGATACCTTGTTACTGTGAAACTGACTGGCAATTCTGCGGGGGGGTCAGAGCTCAGGACAAAAGATGAAACCCAAGTGCTCAGTACCTCTCTAGGACATCAGGGATGTATAATCTACACAGGTACTGCTTGTTCTGCAAAAGCCAGGAAGAGCCATTATTCCAACTCCCTATAGGAAAATCCCTGTTCTGCATTGATGCCTTCTTATTATATGACTTGCTCCTCCATTCAATCCCAATTTAAATAATTTTATCTAAGCAAATGTACTTTTAATCTTACTCATTGACGATAGTTTCATCCCACCTCATTTCCACCTTATGAGTTCCCATGTCTCTCGTCTTGGACCCACCTAACCTCACTGATTTGCTCTATAAAATTCCTCCGAAAACGCAGGTTCCTTGGCAACCCACTCAGGTCCCTTCTGTCCCTCTCTTGGACGGAACCTTTCTTTAACCCAATTATATATTCTGCTCTCAACCTACACTATTCCTCAAGTTCATTCTTTTGACTTTAGAGAACAGAAAGTTGCTCTGGATATCTAGCAAGTTGGAAGTTTCTTTTTGCTTTATTTGTTAAAAGAATTCCAAATTTTATTTTGTAATTAATTTTACTGAGCAACAAATAGCAATGAGAAAGTTTTCAAAACCAATTAGTAGGACAGTTTCAATAATTGATACATTGCATATTGTTATCTTCATAGGAGTTACTCATAGTACAAGATGAAAAACATGATATCCTGACAAATAGTACAAATCTTTCTTCTCATTGAATTAAGAGGAAGTAGTTGTATATCTATGTGCAAGGAATGAATCAAAAAAAACCCTCTACCAGAAAGTACAAAAATAATTGTTATATAAATATACACTGCTTTATTTAAAAACTAAAGGTAAGAAATTTGTGTACTCTTTAAAGAGAATTTTAATTGTATGGAGTTTTAACAAATTCCTTAGTAATTCTACCCTTTAAAGGTTAAAAATATGGTAATTCTCATCTTTTTTTAAATCTGTGATGGATCTATTGACTTGACTTTAATGGCCAGAATTTCTGAGACAGAAGGGTAGATTTAAAATGGAGAAATGTGATAAACAATACTTTGTGTAAATGATCATGCTTAACATTTGCACTGCTGATGGTATCACCTGACCTGTGCTGTATCAGGAGAATATCACTTCACCTGTAACGGCCTTCCAGAGTTACATATATTGAAGTTGATCATAGTAAAAATCAGCCAAGGCCAAGCCTGTCACTATTTTATGTCACATTTGACCATTAGTTTCTAAGGAAAAGAAAATTCTGACACATTAAGGGACATTAAGTAAACATGAGGGTTAAACATACAGTGTCCTAGATCTTCTGGGACCAAAAGGGGATATTAGAGGAAAGCCTGGTAATATCTGAAGAAAGTCTAGTGCGGACAATATACCGTAATTGTTAACTCTTTTTTTTCATAATGAATCCATGATATTATAGACTGCTAACCTTAGAGAACCAGGATAAAGACAGATGATAATGATTAGTAGTCTCTTTGTATCTTTTCTTTAAAACTATTATTTCAAAATAAAAATTAGAATTTGTGTCCTCCTGTCTTTAGAATTTAAGTAAGTCTTTTCCTTATATTCTGCCAGCTGTTTCCACTGATAGCTAAAATGTATGGAATTTGTTTACTTATTTCCCACCATTCATACTGGTTTTATTAAGTTAACTATTCAATACGTGTTTCTTCATAGAATATATGATAAATCTAAGGAAACATTTTTTCTCCCTCTTGCTCTTGCATTTTCAGCATATAAAATTTTGGACTTTAGGAAAAACTCATATGGGTAAATAGCAAAACATCATACTTTTATGTGTTTAAGAGGAAGTAGTATCATCTAAAATGCAAAATATGTATGCTTTTTTCTTGGTTGTGGAGTGTGTTGTACTTAATGCTTACTGTAAAATTACACGACTTACTTCATTCAACATGTGTCTAGATAAGATATCATGTCTGCATCTTGTACTCTGAAAAACTACTGTGAAGACAACAATATGCAATATATTAATGTAAATGTCCTACTAACCTATTTGAAACTGTCCAATTGCTATTTCTTTCTCAATAAAGTTAATTTTAAAAAAGATGATTTTTGTCTTGGAAATGTAATGCTCATACAGTAAACATTTTCCTTTTTTTGCAAAAAAATGAAATATGAAAATCTATAGTACAACCATCTTGCACATAATTTACATGGGGAGAAACAGGTAGGAGTTATGAATTATTTCCAATATTCTTTCAATAACATTTACTATTTTTGATCAAATCTTCATGATCATTAATGAGACTCTGTTTGATCATATATGTCTGCCTCTAGCAAAAACAGAAATACAGTTGGAATGATTAATATTAGTGTGTCCAATACTAAAGCATGCACAAAAACTGAAAAAAAATCTAATAAAGAATATTATCTATTTAATCCATAAGAAAATACTGCTCAATATATAAACATGCTTGGGAAGTAAATGAGAAATACTTTCAATAGTTGTTTCCTATTTCTGATGTTCAGTGTAGGATGATAAATGAAACCAGAAATGGAATGATGTGGGTGTGCCTCTTCCTACCTGTGCCAATTTCCTGTATGGTGACTGTGACAAAATGGTGGGGCCTTTTTATACTTGAATGACTTCAGAGAGAGAAGCAGAGAAAGAGATGTGGTTTCTGTAGGAGACTCTTACTGGTCCTCGTCTCAGTCCAATAAACCAATATTTGCAATCCCAAAGTTACATTATTGGAATCCCATCAAGTTGATTCAATCTACCACTTTCCATGCAGCCCACGGCAAAAATGAGGACACTAAATTATATTTTTAATCGTCGGGGAGTCAAGGGGCTCTAGGTCCAGCCCCGCAGATGGCTTCCCGGAACCAAGAGAGCCACCCAGGGCCTCACCCGGTTTTTATTCAGTGGGGGAGTGGCTTGAGGATTGAGAATTGTGGGAAGTAGGTGACTACTGTGAGCTGAGCTAGGCGTGGGGCCTACATTTACCTCTGCCATATGCAGAGAGGATATGCAGAGAGAGTAATCTGCATTATATAGTATTTAATGTTTTGGGAAGTCTAGGACTTCAGCTTTGATGTAGTCTTTCAAGCCCCAGGAAGTCATAGCCTCTATCTCGAGGCTCAATCCCAGCTGGCAGCGCAGAGCATTAGCTCTACCATCCTGTCTCCACCCAGCTCACGTTAAGGAGCAGCAGGCTTACCAGGGAAACACGCATGCCTCTTTCAAAGACTATCACCAGCACCTCAGCTAGACCAATACACATTGCTTAAGGCCAATTGAAGGATAAACAGAAGTCCTAGCCAGCTCTGTACATAACAATATGAGGAAATAGGATCAGACTCAGTCAAAATGGAGAGAGTCGCTTTTCTTTCAAGGAGAGCTGCTCAGGTGGTCCCCCACAGTTTCCACCACAAATATTGATATGATCACTAGAATAAAAACCACTTGATTAAAACAGAATAATTTATATATATGAAATAAAGCGTAAAAAATGTTTTAAACTGTTTAGAAAGTCTGATGATACGTGAAGAGAATTTTTTGAATGGAACAATTATTGTCCATAATTGGGGTTTGTTTACATTAGGAAAACGTACAAAAGTGAAGGGTGGGGCTGGGGAGACAATTCAATGGTCTAAGCACTTCCCTGGCAGGCTCAAGGACCAGAATTCAATCTCTGATACCATGAGCTGTACCAGCCCCAGAATGCAAAGCATGCTGTGTAGGTCACCGAAGCCAGGGTTGGTGGTGCACATTTGTAATACTTGTGCTGGAGAGGCTGAGACAGGAAGATCACTAGGAGCCCTAACTGTGGAGCGAGAAGACCCTGTACCAAATGAATGAATGAATAAATGAATGATTTTTGTCTTGCCAGACAAATGCTTTATGTCCTTGAACACCTAACCTCCAGAAGCATGGACTAAATACATATTTTCTTAATGAATTACCCCCTCTAAGCTATCCTTACATAACAACATAAATCAGACTAGGAAAGTAGAAAATAGGAGAGTAGGAAAAGAGGACAAAAGGAAAAACCTGTGAGGACTCATGGAGGCATGGAATTCTTGGCAAGTGCTTGCATGGGTACCAGAGGGCTGGTGCATGTTGAAAGCAGTGACTGGGTAGGAAACAAAGTAAGTAAGAGGGAACTGGATAAAGAGGGAGGGGTGCACTTATCACAGGGACTTCACACTTTATGAGATGTAGTGCCATTTGCGGCTTTCAATGGCCTCTCAGCATTTGTGTTTTAGAAAGGTCATCTCTAATTTGATTTGAAGAAAGGTCTCCGGATGAGCAAAGGAAGATACTATTTGAAATCTCTTTTTAAATATTTCCATGGAAGCACAGCTAATGGCAGAAGAAAGACAATCATATATCAGGGGTCTGCTGCGGAAGCCAAAGGAGGTGCCCTGGTTCTAAAAATAAAGTGTTCAACCTTAGAAATAAGTTGCAATACTCATGCTGGAGTACAAATATTTCAATATTCATGTAAAATATTGGCAATTACTCTCGAATTGTGAAGCTTCATTTTTCTCTATGACAGGTCTTCTGAAGAAAGTTGAAGGCCCCAGAGAAACATCTTTATTTATTCCCAGGCAGCCTTATTCAGCAACCAGAGGAGACTAGTCAGTTTAGGAAAAAAAAATATTAAACATAATTTTACAAACAAAAAGTACATTTAGCAGAAAAAAAATTACAATCACCATATATGGACCACTGGAACAAAATAAAACAGGAACAACATAAGCAATTACTTTCATTAAATGAATACATGAATAATTGTACAAGAAAAGTTTGTCTGACATGAAATTATGTCAGTAAATCTGTTAGTGTACATAGACAAATTATATTTTAGAAATGTTTTCTTGAAGTTCCTCAAATTGCTTAAAGGGAACCTGATAAGTAGACCTACCTTTCTTCCTGTTGATAATATATTATCATATAAAATTTTCTTAAAATTTGCATTTAATTTGCATTGCAAGTAATTTAAATTCTTAACTTTGTGGAGAATTTAAGATCAGCTCAATGTCTCTGCTATCGCTTTCACTCTAAATACTGAAGTTAAGAGTGCTTAGCCAAGAGCAATTATCATAATTTATTCCTCCAATTACATTCCTATTTCCCTCCAAACTGAAAATTTATTCAAATTTAATAATAATTGCTGAATTTCAATTTACTTATCTCTCCTCTACACTCCTAACAGTTCTTAAATGGGTCGCAGTATTTAAGCTACAGACATACATTTGATGTCTAAGGTCTGAAGTCATATGACATTATGACATATTTATATATGTATGCTTTTAAAAATCTTCACCCAATTCTCTTGGCTGAGAAGAAATTCTTCAACATGGACTAGTATAAACAAATGCACCAAGTATAAATTCATGTCATGACTGCAATCAATTCTTCTGATTTGAGGAGGTTTTTGGCCTTTTTACTCTTATTATCTGTACTCTTAACCAACCTGTTTCCTGTTATCGCATGTTCTTGTGTTATACGGTTGCAAGTCCCACTGCAAGGTTGTGTTAGATTAATTACATGAACATAATCGAGAGCACAATGTATCCCATCTGATTCACAACAAAAGCTTTTTTATCTTTCCATTCTTTCCTGTGATTCTTTCTTTTGAAGCTCTCCCTCTGAATCCCAAGAAAACATGCCCTACTGGACAGGACCCTTGGTTTTGCTTGTGAGGTTAACAGCAGGGCAAGGTAACTGTCAACTTCAGTTTCCCTTTTACCTCAAATATACACAATAAGGTCAGCCCACAATATATTATCTAGGATTACTAACATGTGCCACCACACCTGGACTCACTCACTGTCTCAGTGCACCTCAGGAACTGGGCCAGTGCAGCATTCAGGACCAGGGATTGACACTGGTCCCTGTACTTGCTAAAGCAGACAGTAGTCCATTGAGCTATCTTGCCAGCCTTTGAAGCATATTTTTTTAAAAAATGTGAGTGCTTCACTTAGCTCAAGTGTACAAGGGTATATGTTGAAAGAAAGCTCAGTGTTTCTTCAATAGCTATTTAGACAAAATTGAAAAATAAGACTGACACATTCATAATATTTTTTAAAAGCAACTCTTGTGACATTATGAATATTTAAATAGTTTTTTTTTTTTTTAAGTGAGGCATACATATTGGAAAATGGATAAAATCTTAAGGGTATTGCAAATTGTAAGAACATCTAGAGATCTACTTCCTAGATAATGTGTAAGCTTGCAACAAGATTTTCTGGAGACAAATATTTAAAGCAACAAAAATCAGTGTGGGAGAGCCGGGCGTGGTGGCGCAGGCCTGTAATCCCAGCACTCGGGAGGCTGAGGCAGGAGGATTGTTCTGAGTTCGAGACCAGCCTGAGCTACAAAGTGAGCTTAAGGCCAGCCTGAACTGCATAATGAGACCCTGTCTCAAAAACGAAAAAAAAAAAAAAAAAAAAAAAAAAAAAATCAGTGTGGGAGAATTTAAGAATCTGAGCATATTGATGGTGGTTGGGAAGTTATGCTTGCTGGACTGAACTTTTTGGTTCTCTTTGACACTACACTGATGCTATCGCTCAGTGAAGTGTGCAGAATACAATGTGGAAATCCAACCAGAGTCATCATCTTTTTTTTTTTTTTCTTCTAGTCAGCTTTTGTTGCTGGGACATAATACACAACACCCACAACTTCAAGGATGAAATGGTGAATTTTTCATCATTTTATCATACACATCTATGTTAGAGAGAAGTTAACATAAAGATAGACTGTGGTTGAAGGCAAATTGAAGAGATCCAACCCTGGCTGAAAACCTCCCTAGAGGTAAACTACAGTTTGAGATTACACTGCAATTAGCACCATCTGATCCAGTGGGCTCAGGTAGACACCAGATGAATGGCGGAGTGACCAGAACATCTTGACCATACTCCTCTCCTTTTCCAAGAATTCCTCGGACCTTTCCATGTACTATTGCTATATGAGTCATTTTTTCCAATGGATCAATATTATCTAAGCAATTATACTTGGAATCCTATTGGTTTATTGTAGTCTGGTCCACCTTATGCCCACATTGTATTTTTTCTCTATAAATTACCCCTGACAAAGAGCCTCAGTGGTCACTCACTCTGACCCCTCCTGGAAAACCAGGAGCTATTCTTCTTTACATCACTCTGGTAAAGCACTCATCATTTCTCTTCTTGGATCACAACATCATTTCTTGAAGTTAGTAGACTACAACTCAGTGATTTGGTGTCTCACAAGTCCAAAGTTGCATTTGTCCTGTATCACTTTCAGTTCATGAACAGCTGACTCTAAGGCAGAGACATCATGGTGGAGGAGGCTGAACCAAGCTGCTTAGTTCATGCAGAGCAGGAGAAGATGTCAGAGTGGGAGATGCGAGGCACCCCAAGGCCAATCTGCAGGCACTTGGACACATCCGTTAGTAGAAATGCTTTCCATCAGTCCCCAGAGTAGATTCCAAAGCCAAGGAAGTCAAAACTTTCATCTGCCACATGTTCTTTATTCTTTTCTCAGTATGGAAAAAAGATATTTGATGAAATATGAAAGTAATATTATACCTCATTTTAATTATAAATAATATATTTTTATTTTGAAAATAGGTTTCATGTTCATTCAAATATTACAAATACATTAACATATATGGAAAATAACATAAAACATAAATAGTGTTCTTCAGTATAGACATAAAAGTTCTACTGGTAGGAGGAGCCATGTGAATGAAGAATAAATTGATAAATCACTGCAAACTAAATATATTTTGTAAAAATGCACTTTTGGTCACTGCTAATCTCAAATGCAACTCAGTCTGTTTCCTAACTTCACTTTAATTTCTCTTGTTGCTATCCAAACAAATTATTATTTAGATTTTTGATAATGTAATATAAAGATACATTTTCATCTCATTGGTGTAGCTGTACTTGCTCAAAGAATTTTTTTTTAATTGCATTTCGTTGTCTTCTTCCCACACATTTGCTTAAATAAGGAAACCTTAACTTAAGGAAATCCTTTCAAAGGCTGCAATCTGGAAAGTTCTATCCTTTAGTGCTCACTCTTCCTTTCTACCTAAAATGGGGTAAGGTAGCTGGCAAGCTCCGTGTGCACAGAGACTACAGTGAAGATATGCAGTGAAAAACAATAGTGAGGAACTCCCTGGCCACATCTTTATCCTCCCTGCATGTGGGGTGTGAGGGTTTTGCAAGATAAAAATTCTTTGCAAAGCTCTTCCTCTCTTCCTTCACTCGGCAATGTCTTCTCAGCTCGCATGTCACAGGTGACACAGTTTGTGTTACCTGAGGCTGAGCAACAGTGTTGTTACACAGCCCATGATCTCCCTTGGGCTCCCTCTGCATCCTGGCTATGCTGAAAATTGCTGCAATGCGCACAAAGGGGGCTTTATCTTTTCCACTTCCTGATTTCAGTTCTGTTGAAAATATTGTTGGGTCACATGGAAACTCCTCTTCCTTCATTAATTGCTGAGGGCTGAGCACAACCAGCAGACAACCTTCAAAGAACCACAATTATTCAACTTCTTTTCCCTTTTGAAATAGTGTACATCTCTTAAATGGTGACTTAATTGCTGGTATATATTAATTGCATAAAGTGTAACAGAGATATTAAAATGGAAGATTCTCAAATAAGCTAAAAGTGAAATCAGTTAATGTATTTTGATTTTTACTAAATTATATAACTTCTCATGAATATACAATTTGTTCAGTAAATATAGTTTACATTTTTATTGACTGAATTTTCAACTTTTTAGTAATTTACTTGGGAAATAAAGTCAACTTTGAGAGTTGTATATTTTCATAGGTCACTTCCAGTGCCCTCTTTAGGTGTCTTATAAATTTTTAATGTAAAATGTTTGCAGTCTTGAGATGAATGGAAAATCCTTCATCAGTTTTTCCAATTTAACATTGTTTAATGATTTTTTTCAGAAAAAAATATTGATTTAACTGTGTTGTTAGCAACTCAGTACTGGCTGTACTAATCAAAAAATCTATGAAGCATTCTTTTTATTAAATTGTGCTTTGTCACTCATGTCTTTTCATCTAGGTTAACACTTGGTCCCCCACAAACACAACTGATTTATTTTTCAATAACTAGTTGAGCTACCTTGTGGCAAAATGAACATACAGGGACCAGTAGCGTAGCTAAGTGGCACAGCACCGGTCTGGCAAATGTGAGGCGGAGGCTTCAAAAAGACCTCTACAGCCTTCACCCAGTAAAAAGGTAATTTATTCTAGGAAGACACAAAGGACATGACCCTCGATACACTCACCTTCACGGGCTTCTCCAAATAATTTATTCTTGAAAGCTATGCACTTGTTACACTGAACTTCTCAAAGAAATGATGGGGTAGAAGAAAAGCAAACCTTAACAGATACATTTTAAAGAAGGTATCTGTAAACATCTTTGAAGACTGAAAAGTTCCCAAATAAAAATAAATCAGCAATTTATAAGTTCCCATGTATTGACATATGAATAAGGTAAAACACACTATCAGAATTAAAATTCATTACTCAAAGCTTTGCAGTTCATGGGTGTTATAGGAACTGAAATAATAAAAAGCATAGAGACCTTACTTGTAGAGAAACAATGAAAAATGAAACATATAAAATCACTATAAAGTCCCAGCTCAAGCCCAGGCCCAGAGTCTGTGGGAGAGCTTCTCCTGAGTGCGCTGGACTTCTAGGGACCAAGCACAGGCCCACAATGTAAGACCTTCTGCTGCACTCTTGCGACCCCTACAGACTGAGCCCAAGCCCAGGCCCTGCAAGTGGGTGGGAAAGGTTCTGCACGCCTCTGTCCCCTTGGCTCCTCCAGACCCACCCAGGCCTGGCACACAGGCCTAAGGTGCAACTGTGCAGCAGAAGTCTCTGCAGAATGACTAGAGGTCAGAACCACCCAGCTAATCCAGGAGTAGAAGATCTTGGCAGGGGGACACAACAGGTTCACTTCCAAGCACTATGGCAGGAAGGAGCTGAGCACAATAGCCAGACCCAAGACAGGCACAACAGGATGAACTCAAACTTAATAGCTGTGCACACGAATTTCAGTAGGTGCTGAGCTTATAAATGCACCAAAGCTCTGCACCAAAGGTCAGAGGACAGTGCTAGATAAAATGACAAAGAGAAGGAGCAAAATGCAATATCAGGCCCTAAGCCCACCCAGAAGAATTGTAGAGGATGCTAGCACAGAAGAAATTGGGAATCACACAGTTGAAATAATGAATCAATAGCGCCTGAAGTAAAGAAACAACTACAGAAAGGTATAGAAGAACTCAGATAAGAAATAACCTCTGAAATAAAAAGAGACGTTTGAATTATAGCATCTGAAGTAAAGAATCAAATGAAGAAATATATAGAGGAAATCATATCAGAAATAATCTCAGTAGTAAAAGAATTAATAAATTTTTCCCAACACGACAATGTTTAAAAAATAGAGATTAGAAAAATGAACATTCATTTCATATGCAATACAAGCATGAAGCAGTGTCAAAGAGATATGCAGGAACATAAAATCTCAATAACAAGCTTGTGAAACTGCTTGAGTAAAAGTGAAGACAGAGTTTCAGATCTTGAAGACACCTTCACACCTAGTGAAAAGCTAAGAAAATATATTTGAAAAACAACTAGAATGGAAGAAAAAATAATTAATCACCTGCTAGATGATTTGAAATTGTCTCATTGCTATTTTTTCTCCCATAAAATTATGAAAAATTAAAGAAACATTTACTGAACACTTCTGTATTGTTCAGTATTGTTGAGCCCAGTGAGAAGGACCAACGGGTGGACCAAGATGCTAACACTTCTCCAACCACCATACCTTTCAGCTTACATTGTTGGGTTTATATTTTATCTCACGAGGCTGGGTCGGTTTTTTTTTTTTTTTTTTTTGCGTTTGACCAGGTATTTATTCAAAATAAGCTGTCCAAATTTATGGTACTTATATAGGATAGAGATTTTAGAGTTTATGCAGCAGGCTTCTTTTCTTCAGCAGATTTCTTTTCTGTTGGTTTCTTGGGAGCTGCAGGCTTTTTCCCCAAAGCCTTCTTCACAGGCTTCTTGGGACCAGCAGCTTTCTTTCCTTTCTTCTCTTCCACAGGCTTCTTGCCAGGAACTTCCTTCTCTTCCAATTTGGCTGCCCGTGCAGCTGCTTCAGTCACACGGATTTTGTGATTCCTGGCCTGGCGAAGAATGGTCTTTGCATATGGGTTCAACTTCAGCATGATTCTCAGGTTCTTCAGGACTTTATGATGAATCTTCTTGCGTGGTGCTCGGAGGGCTCTTTGGATCTCTGGGCTCTTCAAGATTCTGCTCAGATCTGTATTGATCATCTTGTGCATAGGCAGATTATAGTGACTTTTGAGGGTAGCAGCTTTTCGCCAAGTGTCATACAGCTCATCTAACTTCCGAAAAGCACTTTCAGTCCAAATGCAGAAACGCCCCACATGCCCACCAGGAGCAAGTTTCAAAATATTCACTTTGCTTACATTGAGCAGAGTAATGCCCGGGATATCTCTGAAGGCCTTGATGATGCCATTGTCCTCATCATAGATGATGCGAGGTCCCTTGCGCTGGATGCGATGGTGGTTTCTCATCTTGCCCTTGCCAGCCCTCATTCGCTGCGAGGCATGGATCTTTTTGATATCATTCCAGGCCTTAAGTTTCTTCAGGAGCAAAACTGCCTCCTTAGTCTTCTTGTAACCTTCAACTTTATCTTCCACCACCAAGGGAAGTTCTGGAACTGCCTCAATTCCATGACCTTTGGCATGAGCAGCAATGGTAGGGCTGAGGCTGCTAAGGCAGAGCAGATGGCATACCCCTTCTGAGTCGTGTTGACTCTGCGGTGCCAACGGCGCCAGGTTTTGGTTGGTGCAAACATGCGGCCTCCCTGACACATATTGCCAAAGGCACCCTGGCCGGAACAGTGGGTTCCACCATCACGAACTCTGGGATTTCGAGCCACAGCTCTGCCAGCCCCCCCAAGATTCAGCACTCCTCCCGACCCGGCGGCTACCACAGGAAAAGCAAGGCTGGGTCTTTTATCTCTTTCTCTTCCATCTCTAAATCTTTCTCTTCTTCTCCATGCACGAGTCAGGGTTGTTAGACCCACACAGTGGTAAATCTTTTCCTTCTCTAGTGTTTTTTTCAGATCTACAGTATCAGTTGCAGAAATAAAACAAGTTAATCTGCTCATGAACGCTTGTTTGTTCTGCTTTGTAAGCTATCACTATGGTTGCCTCTGGTCTCTGGCTATTGTGCTTTTCTTCTCTCATTATCTCCTGAAATTTAATAAAATCTATACAGGAGAAACTGTTTCAGAAAAAATGTAGTATTTACATGGCAGAGAAGCAAGACCAGAGGCTAACCATAAATATCCTCCCAAGTAAGGAACATGATCTACGACATCTAATCTTCAGGGGCAACCACAGCAGTTCACACAGATAGACTCTGGGCTATAGAAGGCATGGGCCATGTCACCCTTATGCCTTGCCAAGGTCTTCTCAGAAATATCACAGAGATTGTAACCCAAGATGCTATTGTAGTCACAAGACTGATAATCTGGAAGAAGTGAAGAGCCAGTCTCCCCATCAAGCTATTTGTTTGGAGAGAAATGCTGGAACTACAATAGACAAAGGTCAAAACCACTCTCCTTTCCTTTTGGCTAGCCCCTGGGCTAAGAATGATCATGAATTGTATTTCTTGGTTGGTCTTTGTGTCTACACTCTTGTCTACCTTAGATACTCCCCATGTTTTTAATCTTAAGTATCCATCTTTCTCTTGCCTAAGGAGAGCTTATTAAGTTTCTTCTCAGAGGGTTTAGAAATTACCTGACTTGGCTCAGAGCCCCTTTTCTCAGAGGCAATTTCATCTTCTTCAGAAACTGTCATCTTTAGAGCACGAGAGAGCATGATCCTTTCTCCATTCGCATTATCAGTAGCAGGAACAAAGAAATGATTATAGGTCTTTGGTTGGACTGGCTTTCAGGTCTTCGCACAGGAAATCTCCACAAAATTAAGGCCAGTTCCCATCAGGAAGCACTCTTGATAGAGTTACACAGCCCAAGCTGGACAATCTACCCAGATTCTTCATCGGTAATAATCAGTTGCTCCCTTTCCTCCTTCTCTAATGGGTAATGCCTTGGGTCTTTCCCATTCCTGTAGCTCTGTGTGCCTGTGATTATCTTCTCCTCCTCCTTTAAGTTGCCATTTTGTGGGACTCACTTGGCCTCATTCTCTGGAGACCTGACCTCAGGTTCCCACTGAGTGAGTTAGAGACAGAAGAAATCATTGTCATACAAGTTTTGTGTAGCTGGAGCAATTTTTCTTTATCCACATTTTCCTTCATTCTGTAGTGAGGTCATTATTCTGCTCAGAAATGTCATTCTTTGCCTCTGACCAACAAAGAAGGGAAATTCAGTAAGTCACTTTTGATTTTACAGTTTGATGCTCCTTCTGCTTCAGATTAATTTTCTTCCTCTACAATAACAAATATGGAATGCTGGGTCATAGGGAGAAAAGAACAAATTCAGTTAATAGTACATAGACTACCACAAATTTTCTTCTGAAAAATTAGGAGCTCTAGACCCATAATTAATATGTAACATTAATTTGTTTTCTCAGTTTAAATAAAAAAGAAGATAGAGAAGGAAGAAAAGCAAAAAACAAAAAGAGGGGCTCTATGCTTGTACAGGGTTTATGGACAGAATGCAAAAGTCCACCGATTCCTAAGGCATCTGCAGATAGAATTCAATGCTCTCATTATCTTTGATTTCTCTCTATCACTGTCTATCTGTGTCTCATTCTATCTCTCTCTTTGTTTCTCTGTCACTCTCTGTCTCCATCTCTTTGTCTCTCTGTCTTTACATCTCTCTGTCTCTCTCTTCTTTCTCTCCATCCTTTCATTCCTCCCCACTTCTGCCCCTTCTGTCCCTTCTTCCCTCTAGGTTCTGGGCATCAAATCCAAGGCTTTTTGTGTTCTTGGATACTAGGCAAGCACTCTACCTCTGAACTCCATGTCCAAACTCTCCTTGTTAACCAGGAACTAAAATATATTACTTTTTAAAATTAGTCTTATAGGCAATAATCTCATATGTATTAGTTGTGACTTGGAACAAATAAAAAACTTAAGGCATTTGATGAAGGTTATGTAATTAACATAAGATTGTGTAATTAGCAGTGTACCGAGATTCCAACAATTATCTCCATACCAAAAGATCCGCAGTGATTCACATCTCTTTTGCAATCATTATGTGATGTGGTGGTACATAATACAGTGGAAATAAAATGATTAAACTTGATAGATGATACCATTTCTAACATTTGATTACATAATATAGAGTTTGTAATATCAATGATAAATAAAATAGTGTCTGAGTTCATTTCTGTTACTACTTGGTCACATTCTGTAAGCCTACTGAAAGGTACTCAATCCTATCAATACAGGTCTGGAAGTTAAGTATATTTTTCTAAAAGTTTGCTTACCTCAGTTTACAAAATGTTTCTAGAGTCATAAAGTTTAATTAATTTTTCTCATTGAGCTAACATGACGGACTTAAAGTACAGTCCACACTGAACTCTTTACTAACTGCCTTAGTGGATGATGAATACACATTTATAGTGACAAATACGTTTTATTCATTGAGTCTGGAAAGGCAAATTCACTGAAAGAAAATAACTACTCACACATTTTTGGAATCTTATTTTGGGACTAAAATTTAAATGTAATGCAAAAATAATTTTATCTCAATTACAAAGAGAAGTAAACTAGTTAAGTAGTCAAAGTCCAAATTCTTGCTCAGTGGGTTATATTAAACTTTTCTTTTTCTTTACTTAGATTCACTTCATTATTACTTCCTAGTAAGGTTCATATTTTTTTACACAAAAAACTATGCTATTGTGTTTGTATATACTCTTACTCTTTGATTGCTGTAGTAAATGAGAACAAAACTGATGGCTTAAAATACAAGTTTATTATCACAGAGTTCCGTAGGTCAGAAGATTAAATTAGATCCACTTAAGCCAGAAACTCTGATTTTAAGAGTATCTGTGGTTAGGCTAGAGCCAACAGGATGATCCAAAATATATTCATTCTGGAAAGTGGATACTATCAAAGAGTATATATATATAATAACTATCTTTTCCTCCAATGTTATGTCCTTCTCCTGCAAACATATATATATATATATATATATATATATATATATGTGTGTGTGTGTGTGTGTATATATATATATATATATATATATATATATATATATATATATATACACACACACATACATGTATATATCAAGGAATATTGCCTAGAGACTAGAAACAACTCTAATGATGGCTCACAAAGCAGCACAAATCAACATTCATGAAGAGATTAAATTGCTTGCTTTCTGCAGCTAATACTGTAGAAGTGAAAAAACTAGAGAAGAAGAAATCTTAATGCTGTCCAATGGTCCTGCCTAATGCTGAGAGAAGAATGAGAGTTAGAGATGGAGGAGAAAGAGACAAAATACCCTGCCTAAGTTACTTAAAATGCAAACCAAACATCTAAGCCAAAAGATATGGAGGTTTAGAGAAATATTATTAATTTCATCAGCATTTGTACAGTGTATGCAACTACTTTGAATATAACATTATTAAATATACTGTTTTACTCTCCTGCAATCTTATTTTGAAATTTTATACCATTGTTTCTATTTTTCTGTAAAATAAAAATAATTGTAGACTTCTAATACTTCCTCTCCACTACAGACACAGAACTTTCATGCGTATTTTATATTGATTGAAATAATTTCACATTAAATATAGTCTTATTAATGTAAAAATCCTCTCATGAGATTTTGTCTATTATATGATTTGTATCTCCTATGGATCTAACTGTATTTTCTCCATTAGGATTAATATTTTTAAGCTTCAGGGATTTTTTTTTTCTTAATTGGGTTGATTCTGACTGACCCTCAGTTGAGTTATCAGTTTGGTTTATATAAACTCCACACTGATGACTGTCCAGTTATATAATGAGAACTATTTTTCTTCCAATGTTGTATCTTTCCTGAGTGTTGGCTATAAACCTTCTTTCTCAACTAGACCCACAGTCTAAATTGATAAGTCTCTGTTACATTTCCCTAAACCTCTCAGACACTAATAAGTTGAAATTTTGGTCTCAATGTCTTGTTTCTTTCCATGGCTTCTTCCTTTTGGAACTTCACCCTTGTTTCCACTGCATGCTATTGGAAGTGTATACTGAGCCACTTTCATGCCATGTTTCTCTGATTTCCTACCTTCTACCTTATCCTGGATTCAATTCTATCTTAAAAGTTTATGGCCTGTGAAAGATCTCCTCAAAGAAAATTATAAAATGTCAGTGAAAGCATATGAAGCAAACAAAGAAAAATAAAAGACTTCTGTGCATGGATGAGTATGAATATTGTTAAATGACCATACTACTCAAAAAAAGTTATGAAATCAAAGAAGTCCTTTTGAAAATAGTAATGGAATTCTTCATGGAACCAGAAAGGTACGAATCAAAATTGATATGCAGCCATCAGAAAATCTGAAAAACTAAAACCACATTGAGCAAAAGGAATAAAAATGTTGTTACAAGACCTTAATTTAAAAACATGCTACAAATTAATGATTTTATGTACTTATGCAAATATAGTGGCATAAAAGAAAGTTGTATAGGCCAAATGATCAGGACAGACAGTATAAAGGCAGGTGTATCTGTACACACACCTGATTTTTGACCCAGGTGCTAAGAACGCACATTTAAGAAAGAATAGTAATTTCATAAGTGTTGTTGGGAAAATTGGACAACCAAATACAGAAAAATGAAACCAAGCCCTCATCTCTCACCACATTCTAAAACATCAATTTAAAATAAGTTAAAATGTCAATGTGTGACTTAAAATTTTATAAGACTACAAGAAGAAAGCTTCAGGGAAATGCTTCAGAACATTGGAATGATTGAAGATTTAGTGCAGGAGACTCCAAACACTGGGTACAAAAGCATATATAGAAAACTGGAATTATATTAAAAATCTTTTGCACAGTGCAGGTAGAATCTTGAATATATATATATATATATATATATATATATATATATATATATATATTCCAAAAATTTAGTAGAAAGAGAAAGTCTTATTTAAATATAGCCAATAGGCCTAAATAAATATTCTATAGAAAGTGATCACCCTAATGATAAGCAGACACCTAAAAATGGTAAAAAAAATAGTAAGCAAAAGAAATACACATGAAATCATGAAATCCACCATGAGCTATCACCTCTCTCTAGATAGAATGGTTTCTATCAAACATGGCAAAGGAAATTCCCCAAGAGGACATGGTGAAATTGACCTTGAAATCCGTTGGTTGGAATGGAAAGTGAATGCAGTCATGGAGTAAAACAGTGTGGTAGTTATTCAGGATATTAAAAACAAGAATAACATCATGTAATTACTATATCATTATTTTTATTTAAAGTCTAGCTTATAGTAAGCAATTTTACACTGCCAGGTAGTCAAACTCATGTCTTTATGGTTACTCAATTACAAAAACTTTCTACAACATTCAGTGGGGTTAAAATGGCCATTTATCTGAAGGAGAGGATATGACTCAGGTGAAGGCTCACACGAATGTCCATGTTTACCACAGTCCTCATCACTGAAGCCAAGAAACTGACACTTAGGTGACTCCAACTGAGGAGTGCATAAAGGAACCATAGCTCCTGGAAAAGACAGAAAACTATTCAGCTCTATGAAAAATAGAATATTGTCATCTTTTGCTGTTTGTTTTGCAGAATTGAGGATTGAACTCAGGACCTCATTCATGCCAGGCAAGTGCTTATCCTACTGAGCTATCTGCCCAGCTCCAATATTATTGTTTATGCTAACATGGATGCAACTAAAAATCATAATGCCTAGTGAAATTACTCAGATACGAAAGGTAATTATCACACAATTTCACCCATATTGATAATCTAAGAAAATGAAAATCTCATAAGCATGGAGAGAAGAATGGTGGCTTACAGATGCAGGAGAAGAGCATGAGGGGAGGTGTGGTAGAAGATTGACCAGTGAGTGCTAGATTTCAGGGGGAGGCAAGAAGTCCTGGTGAATCACAGTACCTTGGTGACTGCGTGTACCACAAATCGCAGAAATCTAGAAAGCTTTATCACAAAGAAATAATAAATATTTAAGAAGATAAAAACACTGCACTCTAATTAAAGATCGCCTAGGAACTAGATATAAAGAATATTACATGTATCTCTTTTAACTTATTCAACTTTTACATGTTAAGGCATTATTTTAAAAATTAACAGACAAATGTGTTGCAAGTTTACTATCTAGGATCAAGCAAATTTTCAAATCACTGTTAGCCCTAAACATATGAGAAATATTTAGAGCCATTTCATAAAGTTATTTTGCTTATGTAATGTCTTGGATAAAACACAGATTAACAGTGATTAGAATAAAGATATTGTCCTGAGGAATTTATAGTTAGGTAAATTGTCACATGATTCATCGTTGTGATAATTGTCGACTGACAACCTCAGATATATTTTATAAATCTTTAGTCTCAATGTGCTCACTATAGAAGCATACTAGATAAGTAAATTTAATTTTAACTTTCTAATATTGGGTATATTTTAGTTTTACAAAATGATAGTATGTTTCACAGAAAATTTTTACCTGTACACTATATATCTTGCTTCATCTACTTTTCCTAATCCCTTACATCCCTTTAACCTCCCATCCATCCCCTACCTAAAAACACTGTGTCCATTTCTTCCATTCATTCCCTTCTTTTCTCTACTCTTCTTACCTTTCCCTCTTCCCATCTCCTGGTCCTATTCTATGAATATTTTCTTCCCATTTGTTAGTATCTAGTATACATTTCAGTCCTTATTTACACTTTCAGTTTCTCATACCAGAGAAATCTTGAGCATCTGTCCAACTTATTTCAGTTAAGAATATGGTCTCAAGATGCTAAACTGGATAAGTAAATTAAATAAAGTTTTCAGAATGGTAAAATTTGAATCAAAGAAAATGATTGAGTAGTATCTGAACAATAGAATGGGATTGGTGTTAGGATCTATAGTTTTCCTGGCTCATGAATACAATTATTCAGTAGTGGAAGAATGCTGGACAAGGCTGAGGAAATACAAAAAAAAAAAAAAAAAAAAAAACAACAACAGGTTACTTTACTGGACTTTATGGGAGAATGGTACATAATGAGGTTCCTGAGGGGTCTAGGAAGAAGTTTAACAGAAGCCTATAGATCAAACTAAGAGTAGATTTAAACAGGGAGAGTGACATCACAGAATTTACGTAGGTTTCTGGGACTGCATTGTTGGTAATAGACTGGAGACAGATCATTATGGCTGGGAGACCACTTTGTGAATTCAGAGAGACTTAACTCAGAAGTGGTGATCCACTGAAATATTCTGTGTACAATCTTAAAAGAATTTTCGTGATGACATTCCAAACATGGTACAATTAAATATGAATTATACACCCACTACTTCATAGAACCCTTTTGAAAGAATTGCATTGATAGCAGTTTTGACACAAGAATATACCTTAGTTTTATACTTTTCTGCTGGATGGTTAAGACCAAGATAAAGGAAGATCTATATAACAAGAAAGGTAACTTTTGTATCTGACAAGGTCAGTCAAATCCCCTCAGGATTTACCCTGAAATCCTGGAAAATAGTTTATAGATCCTTTGTCAGTGTCAGATATGTGGGTGAGTCATGGCCATTGCTTGATCAATTTGCTTTCTATGAAAGACTGAGAGAAAGTTTTCTCTCCTTGTTACTCTCCTTAGGCACACTCTACTTCATCAGTCCCTTTCATCTGTGGCCTCATAATCTCCTTGATCATAAAATTTGGGACATCATTGAGTTACAGGGTGTACAGTACAGGTTGTCCTATGTTCTGAGCTGAGCTGTAAAAAGCTCTAGTCAATAACTTCTGACATTACCAGTCCTATGGATAGATAACCACTATTATTATGGACTACTGGAGTATATTGGATTATTTTGCTGAATTCATGCACCTATAATATTTAAATGACAATGGAATACCCATCTCTGACAAAACTGAACAAAAAAGGGGATATAAATGAAGAACAATTTTGTATCTCTATATACAAAATAGGATAGATACACAGTTACTTTCTCTTAATTCATGAGAAGAAAGATTTGGGGCCAGAGGAATGGCTCAGTAGAATAAGCACTTGCAAGCACAAGGACCTGAGTTCAATATCTGGTTCCACAAGAAAGGAAGAAAGAAAGAAAGAAAGAAAGAAAGAAAGAAAGAAAGAAAGAAAGAAAGAAAGAAAGAAAGAAAGAAAGAAGGAAGGAAGGAAGGAAGGAAAGAAGGAAGGAAGGAAGGAAGGAAGGAAGGAAGGAAGGAAGGAAGGAAGGAAGGAAGGAAGGAAAGAAAGAAAGAAAGAGAAAGAAAGAAAGAAAGAAAGAAAGAAAGAAAGAAAGAAAGAAAGAAAGAAAGAAAGAAGAAAGAGAGAGAAATATTTGTACTAATAGTGTTCAGACAGGATGTCACATGTGCATTTTACATTATGAATAATCACTATGTAGACAACAATATGTAATGTATTATTGAAACTGTCCTAAGTGGTTTTGAAACTGTCTCATTGCTATTTCTCAATAAACTTTTTTTTAAGAAAGTAGCAGAAAATGCTCTTCACAGTAAGTCCATGGAGGGGGGGGTAGGGAGAGACAGATGGAAGGAGGGAAGGAGAGGAGGGGACAGAATTATCTGTCATAAGAAAAATAAGTAGGCATTTCTTCATTTTTCTAATTCCAGACAGTTTTAAAAGAAAAATTAACTGGCTTGTTCAAGGCCATTGAAATGATAAATAGCAAAATTATGTTCTAAATCATTTTGTTTACTTCTTTATCCTTTTATTTCATTTTACCCATGAAATTTAAACCCTTCCCTCTGCCACATAAAATCTATGTAAATAATAATAAGCACAATAAGTGAGCCATTGAAGGTCAAACACGTTGTGGTTTCTTTCACATGAAAAGCCCCAGTTGCAAATCATTTAAAGAATAAAGTGTTGAGAAACAGGGAGGTCGATTCTGTAGAAGTTCATGGGATGGAAGGCAGGGAGAGGGGTGTTGAGGCAAAGTAAGAACACACCAAGCTGAAGTATCCATTGATGCTGCAAGCTGAATGTAATCACTATGCTTTTCAAATAAATATGGAGAAACATTTTGAAAATAAACTGTGTTCACTCTTGGATAATGAGCATGCTTTCACAAATTCTTATCTCCATCTTCAGCTGCCACTGTTTCTTCAGCTTCTTTAGGGGCCACTTTTGCTACACATAATGATGATAAAAAGATAACAGTAAATATGACAGTATTTTGAAACTTCTTAGTAGTTCAGTTTAACTGCTTTACCCTGAGTTAACGAATACATTTTATCATACTGGATGAGAAATGTCAAACACATATGCAGAAGAAACTAAATAGAAGTGCACTTCAAAACCCTTAAGCACATTTTGGACAGACAGTATCTGGTGCTAATCTCAAGGTTATGAGCATAATTTTTAAAATACTTATTTGTTTGTTTGTTTGTTTGTTTCATACAGGGTCTCGCTACGCAGTTCAACTGTATAGTGATCCTCATGTCTCAGCTTCCCCAGGGCTGGAATTGCAGGTATATGGCACCATGCCCTGTATGGGTGGTCTGCTAGGTGAGGGGCTAGCACTGCATGCAATACCAGTAATAGAACTCAGGACCTTGTGCTTATAGGGTAGGCACTTAGACCACTGAGCTATCTCCCGATTTGATGAGTGTACTCTTAAGAGTTCTTTTCCTCACTAAATTTTGTTCCCTGAGTGGTCAAAAATCTTAAATTTCAAATATCAAATAAATGCTCAAAGATCAGAGTAGCTAAGAAATTACAGAGTCATAAATTAGAATTTGTTAAGGAATTATATGAAAAGGGGAACCAACCATGCATGGATGATAAGATAAAGTTGTGAACTGAGTACTTTAATAGGTTCATTCTCAAATGATTCATTGCAGATAGTTAAGAAATTATTCACTTAGGTAGTTAAAGGAAACTTCCTAAATAAATATATTGATTTATAAATTTATGAAATACAAGAAGAAAGAATGAAAAACAGTGCATAATAACATAAGAAATAAAAATTGGGCAAATAGACATACAAAATTTCTGAAATTACTAAAGTAAAAACTGTTTTAATTTTTGTAAGAAAAAATATTGTCAGCATTTGTTGATAGACACTGCGGAGGAATCATCGTCAGTCTCTTCCGACTGCTGTCACGTCAAAGTCAGAGTGTTCCAAGGAGCCCGGACAGTGGCAGAAGCTCTTCTCTGGAGGGCTGAGATTTGAAACAACTGATGAATCTAAAGGACCATTTTGAGCAATGGGGAACACTCACAGACTGCGTGGTAATGGGAGACCCAAACACCAAGCGTACCAGGGACTTTGCGTTTGTCACTTATGCCACTGTGGAGGAGGTGGGTGCAGCCATAAATGCAAGCCACAAAAAGTGGACCAAAGAGGTGTGAAACCAAAGAGAGCTGTCTCAAGAGAAAATGCTCAGAGACCAGGTGCATACTTAACACTGAAGAAGATCTTTGTTGGTAGCATTAAAGAAGATACTGAAGAACATCACCTAGGAGATTATTTTGAGCAATACGGAAAAATGGAAGTGATTTTAATTATGACTGACAGAGGCAGTGGAAGGAAGAGGGACTTTGCATTTGTAACCTTTGATGGCCATGATTCTGTGGATAAGATTGTCATTCAAAAATATCACACTGTGAATGGCCACAACTGTTAAGTGAGGAAAGCCCTATCGAAGCAAGACATGGCTAGTGCTTCATCTAGCCAAAGAGGTCAAAGTGGTTCTGGAAATTTTGTTGGTGGATGTGGAGGTGGTTTTGGTGGCAATGACAATTTCAGTAGTGGAGGAAACTTCAGTGGTCGAAGTGGCTTTGGTGGCAGCTGTGGTGAGGGTGGATATGGTGACAGTGGAGATGGCTACAATGGATTTGTAGCCATAATGGAAGCAATTATGGGGATGGTGGAAGCTATAATGAATTTGGCAACTACAACAGTCAGTCTTCAAATTTTGGAGCCATGAAGGGAGGAAACTTTGGAGGCAGAAGCTCTGGGCCCTATGGTGGTAGAAGCCAATATTTTACCAAACCACAAAATCACGGTGGCTCTGGTGGCTCTACCAGCAGCAGTAGCTATAGCACTGGCAGAAGGATTCAAACACTTCCAGGAACCAAAGCTTAGCAAGAGAGGAGAGCCAGAGAAGTGACAGGGAAGCTACAGGTTACAACAGATTTGTGAACTCAGCCAACCTCAGTGGTGGCAGGGCCTACGAAGAAGACATGTTTTAGACATGACTCATGCATATGGGCAAAAAACTTGAGGACTGTATTTGTGACTAATTATATAACAGGTTATTTCAGTTTCTGTTCTGTGGAAAGTGTAAAGCATTCTAATAAAGGGTTTTAATATAGACCATTTTTACACCCATGATGTGGACTGCTAAATGTAATAGCCTGATCATGATGCTGATTTTTCTCCTCTTATCATTGCAGCTATATATGTCTTTTTTTCTGACATTTTAATGGAAGAATACAGAAGTTTCTTCAACACAAGTCCTTTGTAATGTGTAAAATTTGAAAGAAATTAAATTTTATAGGTTTCTTTATGCTTTTATCATATTCATCTTTCTTCTTCATGATTAATTCAGGCTTTCCAGTTAGCTCTCTGCTATTTTGCCTCTCTTAAGGTTTTGGAATGAAAAAATGGAAAATTTCTCAAGGTAAGCATATGCAATTCAAAAGAAAATCATCTTGGAAGATTAGCATTATGTCATATACCATTTTAACTGATTTCCTAAGAATGACCTTCCCTCTAGAAATGAGAGAGAATATATTAAACATTTATGATATGAGAAGTCATTTTGGTACAGAAAAAGATATAAGAAAAGAAGTTTAGATTTAGACATAGAGCGCTTATTTAATGGAAGTTGGTGATATTTCAAAATTACCTGGATCTATTTCACATGAACTAAAAAAATGTTGTTACTTAACAAAGCATAAATTTACTTTATGAAATAATTGAAAAAAATAATTTGTCTTACTTAGCATATTTCTCTCTCTTTTTTTTTTTTTTTTTTTTTTTTGGCTGAACTGGGGATTATACTCAGATCCTTGCACTTGCCAGGCAAGTGTTTATTCTACTGAGCTATCTCCCCAGCCCCTTACTTAGCATATTTCAAATTGAATATTTAAGCATCATTTTAATAACAAGATTATGATTTATTTACTGTGGACTTTTTACTCATTTTTCACAAAGTATTTGTCATCTGAATCCACACGTTTAAAAATAAAGAAATGAAACAGCTACAAATACTGATTGAAGTCTAGCATTTTTATTTTATTATTTATTTTTTGGTACATGGGATTGAACTAAAAACTTTGCCCTACCAGGAAGGCATTCATGTTGCTGAGCTATCTCTCTGGCCCTTTTTATTTTTATTTATTTATTTTTTTGTGATACCTGGGATTGAACTCAGGACCCTGTGTTTGCCAGGCAAGTGCTTGTTCTGCTGAGCTGTCTCCCTGGGCCCTGGCCCTTTTTAAAAGATAATAAAATTAAATTTTTTTTCCTGAGACTATCAATGCCCCTAAATGCAAGGAGTCCTTATAATTATATAGGTTTTGGGGCTCATTCTATAGCATAGATAGCTTCTTCTTAGGGTAATATTCTAATTAATTATTTAGTTAATTAAGACATGTTTGCAGTGCAGAATGATTACATTCCTTCTATGGAGTTGACACACGAATATCTTAATTCCTCTTTTTCCTCCTTTTTTTCTCCATTTCCTCTCCATCTTTTGCTCTCCTTCCCATCTGAGTGAGATCCAGTTACCTGCTTCCTATTACCTATATTTTAAAGGTCTTCATTCAAATTTAGATTTTTTTGCTTTGAGATAACTGTGTATATCTCTGCACATAATAATGCCAAATTATTAAAAATATGTAATGCTCTAAATGTTAGCCTAAGGATAAATTGTATTAAAATAGTTTCTCCAGCAATACAGCGACACAATTCCTAAGTTACCTCTTTCTACAATGACAGCACTCTTTGACCTAAACATTTTAATTTTAAATAGATAGACCCTAAATGTGTTAATATGTACTTTATAACATAAATTACAACATCATGTTTTGGGTCAAAAATAAATGAATGTGGCCTTCACTTGCAGTCCACAAACTAATTTTCTGATGCCCACCACATTTAACTAACTCCACAGTACCACTGCAGTGAGTTGGTCCACCACCTCCTGTATCCATATTATAAAAGTCATCACTATGGCAACCTGACTCTGAGGAAAAGACATTTTAAAGTTTAAGAATATGAAGAGTCATTAAAAGACTAGGATTCTTAACTTTAGCTCTTTGAAGAATTTCACATATTTCCATCAATATTTAAGCACAATAAGTCTTTGGTTGCTAGTATTAATGAAGAGAAATGTACTCATGAGTAAATTAGTAGTTTCACTACCCAAAATAAAATTATATTATCATTATGACTTGATTCAAATATTAATATAAATGCACATGGATATTTCCTCATATTTTTTGCTTATAGATATTTACAGTGTTCAGTGTTACCTTTTATTTGGTAGTGTTTTTAAACTTTCAAATAGCTTTAATCTATACTACAGAAGTTTTATAATGTTTTATTTTAGCAAAAGAGCCCTGGGCAAATTATAATTGTGCTACCTTGCATCACATACAATTTTACATATTCACAAGATACAAATGTAGTTTCAACACAGAATCTCAGTGGAATCATATTCATCAGTCTCACTTAATGTAAAAAATGAGGGGAAGACATTATTTTATACATTAATCAAATCATTTATTTCTAAAAAGGGCAACACTTATAGTCTCAAATGCACAAATTGGTACCTTATAAGCCTTCAGTTCAATAAACTATCTAGAAATGTATTTTAAAATATTCTTCAAATATTTATGGCTATTCATCACCTCTCAATATAATTGTTACAGTGATTTGTTTTATGACCTTAGTTTTTCTATGTTAATGAAGAGATTACTGCTGATATATCATAGACCAGCACAGAGACAAAAACCTTAAAGTCCAGATTAGTTTATTTGAAATATATCTAAATTTTCTGATATAACACTTTATCCAGATAATTTTTCTAGATTTAGAGTCTGTTACAAGGGGCTGGAGAGATGGCTCAGTGGAATAAGTGCTTGCCTGGCAAGCACAAGGGCCTGAGTTCAATCCCCAGTTCCACAAAAAAAAAAAAAAAAAAAAAAAAAAAAAAAAAATAGAGTCAGTTACATAAAGAAAGGGGCTATTGCATGTGAAATTTACTTAATTAGACTATAAGCACTTTGAAAAAGTATTCAATATGGTTGTATGATAATGTTCATTTTATAATATTAACATCATTTAAATGAGAGTTGTTTATGTTGATACATAATGTACTTGAAATAAATAACAATGTATGAAAACATTATGACATCAGATATACTATCAAACAAGGTAGGTTGATATGACTCAAAACATTGTCAAACCTCTTATTTAGGTTTTGAAATGATAAGTGACTTTATATGGATACATAGCAGAAACTCTTACTAAAATAAAGTAGAAAATATCTCTGTTACTTCTAGTTAGACATGATATTCATTTTATTTATTCCCAATAATAATTTTAGGGAAAAAATTTAAATTAAATTTATTTGATTAAGTAATTGTTTACATTTTACTACTAGATAAGACTCTAGGGAAACTATTGCTATTGAATTAATTATTCCATTGAAAGCAAGGCAAAACTGCTAGAATAAAACTAAATTTAGGCATTCTCACATCAAAAACAGCAGTGCAGTTAATGATTGGAAAAGGAAAGATCTCTTAAAAATAACAAAGAACCACAGAAACATAATTCAGCTGCTACAAGATGATGCAAAGAAAAACCACAGAAGACTAATAACTGTCAACAAAATAGCAGCAATCAGCACACATGATATTAAAAAAAAAAACTATTTTCATAAGTAGTAGCAGAAAATGTCCCAAATATGGGGAAAGAATCTGGCATATAGTAATGTGAGGCATATAGAACTCCGATTAGCCATAAGCAAAATAAATCTACATCTAGACATAATGATAAAGTTCCCAGAAATTCAGCAAAAGGACAGAATATTAAAAGTTGTTAAAGAGAAGAACCGGCTCACCTAAACAGAAAGTCGGTCAGAATCACAGCAGATTATTCAATACAAACTATTAAATCAAAAGAACCTGAAGTGCAGTACTTCAGGTCCTGAGAGAAACCAACGTGCAAGCAAGACTGATGCACCCTGTGAAGCTGTCAGGTATAATGGAGAGATAAGCTACTTCTATGGCAAAGAACAACTGCAGAAGT
Organism: Ctenomys sociabilis; assembly: GCA_004027165.1. Classification (NCBI taxonomy): domain Eukaryota; kingdom Metazoa; phylum Chordata; class Mammalia; order Rodentia; family Ctenomyidae; genus Ctenomys; species Ctenomys sociabilis. Next base: position 95,047 of record PVKA01004271.1, read on the forward strand.
TCATGACCACCAAATCAACCCTATGAAGAGTACTGACAGATAAGCTACAAAGAGTAATGACCACAACTTGAAGGACAACAAGAGAAAAGAGCTACATAGCAGAGCAATCAATTAAGCAAAGGTCAAATGTAGGGAACCTACAGCAGGAAAGTAAGATGGCAAAATAAGCTAAACCATATCACTATCAGTGTAAACAGCCTCAACTCACCAGTCAGAAGAAGCAGACCGGCAATGTGGATCAAGAATCAAAATCCAACAGTATTCTGCATATAACAAACACATTTAACTGAAAAAGAAATTCACAGACTGAAAGTCAAAAGATAGGAAACAATAATCTATGTGACAGGAACCTAGAGAAAAGCAAGTTAAGATATTCTAGTTGCTACTGATGTCAACTTCAGACCAGGAACAATTAAGAGAGACAAAGAAGATCACCACATAAGTATTAGGGGAAACTGTAAAAGGACAAGATAACAATTATATATATTCAAAGTAGGAGCCACACAGCTACAAAAGGCAAAATTTAACAGCTAAAGAAAAAAAAAATCAAATGAGCAGTAACATCATTGTAATGGGGAATTTAACTCCCCATTGTAATTAAGAAATAGACAAGATTGGCAAAAAAATGAACAAGAAATAATAGAATTAAATGAAATGTGTGAAGAATTCATAGACCTTTACAGAAGTTTTTTTTGTTTGTTTGTTTGTTTGTTTTTTCACAACCAGGGATTGAACTTCAGGTCCTTGTGCTTGCCAAGAAAGTGCTTATTCTACTGAGCCATCTCCCCAGCGCTTTTACACAGTTTTCTACCCAACAACATCAGAATACACATTCTTTTCAGGTACAAATGGGATATCCTCCAAAACAGAGCATATACTTCTACATGGAGCATGCTGAAGTAAACAGAAAATAATCAAAATTATCCCATGCACATTATCAGAATGAAACTGGAAATTATTAACAAAAGAAAGAGAAAAAGCTACATAAACATATGTAAATTAAATAACATCCTCCTAGACAACCAACCAGGTGATCACTGATGAAATTAAGCAGATTAAATAATATTTACAATTGAACAAAAATGCAGAATCAACTTACTAGAATATGTGGGATGCAATGAAAGCTGGCATAAGAGGTAAATTTATAGCAGTAAATTTGCACATTAGAAAAACTAGCAAGCCTAAATGATCAATCTTATTCTTCATCTCAAACTCCTAGGAAAAGAAGAGCAAATCAAGCTCAAAGACCAAATGATAGGAAATCATAAAAATTAGAGCAAAAATTAATACATCGGAATAATTAATCAAACAGTTGGTTCTTTGGAAGAATAAATAAAATTAATAATAAAATAGAGGGAAAAACATTCAAATTCATGCAAAAAGAAATGAAAACTGAGACATGTCTGCAGGCCCTATAGAAATTAAGAAAATCATCAGTATCTACTTAGAATATCTTCACTCACACAGGATAGAAAGCACAAAAGAAATGGACAGCTTGCTAGATACAAATGAATTGCCAAAGCTGAATCAAGAAGATACAAAGATTCTGAATAATCCAATATCAATGAATGAAACTGAAAATGTAAAAATGTAATGAAAAAACTATCAACAAAGCAAAGCCCAGGTCTTCATGGATTCACAAAAGATTTCTACAAGAAATTCAGAGATTTAGTGTCAACTCTTCTCAAACTCTTCAATGAAATTGAAAAAGAATTAGTTCTCTGAAATTCATTCCTGGGGCTGGAGAAATGGCTCAGTGGAATAAGTGCTTCCCCTGGCAAATGCAAGGGCCTGAGTTCAATCCCCAGTTCTGAAAAAAAAAAAAAAAAAAAAAAGAAATCGTTCCTGGAGGCAGTTATTACCCAAAACCAGAGAAAGACCTTCCCAAAAAAGAGACCCATTGTCCAATCTCCCTTATAAACATAGATTCAAAAATCCTCAATAAAACACTAGCAAACAGAATGCAACAAATCATCATGCAGATTGTGCATCACGACTAAGTGGGATTCATCCCAGAAATGCAAGTTCAGTCAATGCACACAAACACATAAGTGTAATCTACTACATCAATAGAGCCAAAGAGAAACATCACGTGATCATCTCAATAGATGCAAATAAAACTTTTGGCAAATCCTAACACTTACTCATTGTAAAAATCCTACAGAAAATCAGGATAGTCTTTATCTCAACCTGATAAAAGCCATCTATGGCAGCCAACAGCCAACATCATGCTAAATGTACAAAAGCTGTAAGCCTTCCCTTTAAAATCAGGAACAAGTCAAGGATGTCCACTGTCCCTACAGCTATGCAATATTGTTCTGGTAACACTACCCAGAGCAATTAGATGAGAGAGAGAAATAAAAGGAATAATGATGTGAAATTATTATTTGCAGATGACATGATACTCTACATAAAAGACCCTAAAAACTAGACCAAGAGACTTGTAGATTTAATAATCAAATTTAATGGCATAGGGACAGGAAAATAGCTCAGTGGATTAAAGCTCCTGCAAACAGGCACAGGGGCCAGGTGTTCAATCCCTGGGCCTGCCTGCCAGCCCTGTCCCCAGGACATGCTAAGATGGCAGCAATTGAGACTAGACATGGTGATGCATAGCACAATACAAATCAACACTCAAAAATCAATAGCATTTCTGTACACAAACAATGAATGCACCAAGAGCAAAGTTAGGGAAACCACCCTTTCACAATAACATCCAAATACATGAAATACTTAGGAATTAGTTTAAAGAAGTATAAAATTTATACAGTGAAAATTACAGTATTCTGAGAAAAAAGATTGAAGAGGACTTCAGAAAATGGAAAGACATTCCTTGCTTCTGAATAGGAAGAACCAACATTGTGAAAATGGCCATTGCCACAAAATTCTTTTACAGTCCCAACTAAAATATTAATATACCACACAGATCTCAAGAAAATATTCCCAAAACTTATCTAGAATCAGAAGAGACCTAGAATAGCAACAGAATCACTGTGGAACAAAATAAAGACAGAAAGCATCACAATCCTTGACTTGAAATTCTAATATAAAACTATTGTGATAAAATCAACATAGCACTGGCAAATCTCAGACCTAAGAATCAGCAGAACAGACTAGAAGATACAGACACAACTGCAAACAACCTCAGCCACCTTATCTTGGACGAAGTAGCCAAACATGTTCAATGGAAGAAAGATGGCCTCTTTAACAAGTGATACTGGAAAAACTGGCTTTCCTCATGCCTAAAACTAGAAATAAACCTATGTCAGTCACCATGCACTATACTATTGTTGAAAACCAAACTGCACAGGAGTTACTTTAATCAACCACCAACTGGGATCTCATATTTTTGAAAAGTTTCTGCACACCAAAATAAATTACCAAAAGAATATAAAGAAATGGGAAAAATTATAGCTGACTGTCCCTCAAAGGATATCTATCTATCTATCTATCTATCTATCTATCTATCTATCTATCTATCTGTCTGTCTGTCTGTCTGTCTGTCTGTCTGTCTGTCTGTCTGTCTGTCTGTCTGTCTGTCTGTCTGTCTGTCTGTCTGTCTATCTATATATAATCTGAGATGAGTACACACTTCTCAGATGCTGAAATACAAATGACAAATAAATACATGAAAAAATGTTTAGCACTCTCGCTGATTCAATAAATGCAAATTAAAACATCACTGAGATTCCGTCTCACTCCATAAAGAATGGCTATCATGTAGTAGTCAACTAACAACAAATGCTATGGTATAAAAGGATACCTTCTCTCCTGTTGGATGAAATGTAGGCTGGTACAAAGACTGTGGAAAGTGTGGAGTTTACTCAAAAAGCTAGGATTGGAGATTCCATTCAATGCAGATATTCCCCTCCAAGGTATATTTCTAAATGAACTGAAAACATCATACTACAGTGACATAAGTGCCCCTATATTATATCAGAAAAATTGTCATAGCTATATATTGGAAATAACCCAAATGCCATTAACTGAGGAATGAATGTAAAGGATATGGTATTTTTACACGATGAAATATTACTCAGCTATTATAAAGATAAAATTAAGGCTTTTGTAGATAAATGGATACTGTGAAAGGGAAAGAATTTGTTCAAATGGAAGGGACAGCTGATATGAGGAATAAGACAGGAGAGTGTGGGGGGAGAGATATATTTGTATAAGTATGCAGGAAGGCTTGGGTAATTCTTCTGCTGATTCCTGGTGGTCTAGAGAGGGGAATTTTGAATGCTAAATGTTTTATTCTTGTCCTTTTCAATTTCTTATATGTTTCTAAAAATCAATATTGTGTGTTTATGTCTGGTCATCTAAACAAATAGTTTGAAGACAATATTATGCAATACAGCAACAAGTGTTGAATTCCTGTTGTTTTGTTTTGTTCAGATCTGTATCTTTTCTAATTAATTTTTTACTATTTTATAGTATCTTTAATAAAAAATGACATATGAGAAAAGTTTAAAGTGAAACTGTACAATTTTATAGCAAGTAATGCAAAAGTATGAGCCTTACTTATGAAATGTCTAACTTTAAGAAATAAAGAAACCCCTTAATGAAAAATGTATTATACAAGAAAAAGTAAGTAAAGTTTATGTGTTTGTAAAAGTAATTTTATAGAAATAAAATTTTATCTCTATATTCATTTGAAAGCTATGTCAAAAAGTCAGAATCAAGTTATCTATGGTGAAATTAGAGATTTTTCAAAAGACATTGCAATTTCTTTTCTTTCTTTTTTTTTTTTTTTTTTTTTTTTTTTTTGCGGTACCAGGGATTGAACTCAGGACCCTGAGCTTGCCAGGCAAGCACTTATTCTACTGCGCTAACTCCCTGGCCCAAGACATTGCAATTTCACTGCTAAAAAGTTTCCTAAATCATTAACAAGAAAAATGAGAGTAGATAAAATAAAACAAAATTAATTAAACAGTAAGAAATATTCTAATGTAGTGATTTATAAAATTTAATAAATCAAGAGTTACTACATCTTTATTAATTCATTAGTTTAATCATTAAACTTTATTAGTTTACTCTCAAAAAATAAATAATTTCACAATGAAAAGATGAAACTTTTTTAAAACAGTCAAATGAAATAAATGATTTACACAAATATTATGACTTTATACTCAACAATTGTTTATCAGGAATCTATCATGGGTTGTGCTTTAGAATTCATGTGAAAATAAAACAACCTTAATCTCTTACTCTAGTAATTCTTACTGAGGTACTGTTTTCCTCAATTATGTTCTGAAATTACTTTTGTTTTATTCTGGAAAAATGATGTAAGTCATGATTTTTGCATTACATTTGTGCATAGTTTCCCTGGGCGACATTTCTCTAAGTGCCAAAAGTCCTCTTTCTCTGTATTTAAGTATCTAGGACAACAAATTTCTTTGCTCCACAAGGGAACCACTTAAAGTGTTACCATTGCCTTTCATTAGGTGACACCCTATTGGTTTAGAGTTAATAGGCTTTCTAAGCACCTAAGTCAGTAGTAGATAGGAACTATGCCCATAGAAATCTTTACACTTGGGTAAGAGAGTAACAGTTAAAATGGCAATTTGCCTTCTACCCACAGGTGAAAAGAAATGTTAAGAAAAAGATTCAAGGTAGCAATTTGTGTTTTTTTGTGATTTTCACTACACAATTACTTGGACTCAGGACTATCAGATTGCTACAGGGCATTGATAGTGGATTTACTGTTGAAAGGTTATTATTAATATTGATGATAACAAAGTTTGTTTTTCAAAAATGTCATTAGACAAGTAGTTAAAATGTATGTTAATTGTTGGAAATGTCCCCATTATTTTAACTCTTCTTAATGTTTATACTAACATGGTATTATTTTGAAAAGAGCTGTATAATGAATAAGTAAACTAAATTCATAGAATATAGGCATAGACTTAGATATAAACTGTATTATTGCGTTGCTTA
>PVKA01004272.1:0-47134 GCA_004027165.1 Ctenomys sociabilis
GGCTTGGTGATTCAGTGATTAATGTATACACAGCTCCTAAAGGAGGGAAGCCACCCTCCCGCCGCATCCTTCATGGTGTTTACAGCTGGGTACCTATTAACAGGAAGATGGAAAGGGCCATTTACAATTCAGTAACCTTTATGACAGTGAACTCTTTAATCAGCATTTTATTTCCTTTGTAACACTTTAGTCATCTACAAATGTCAGAATAAAATAGGGCCATGAAATATTTAGGATCGGCATGTGGAAATTGACTTCCCTTGATTTAAGCTGCTGTGTCTTTTCATTTTGTTGTTTTGGGAGCTTTTACTTTTATTGAAAGACAGTTTATAACTAAATGCTCCCAACAGTGACTGGCATTAGGGTAGGAGGAATTTCAGGGAACTCAGTACTGGTTCTATAAAATGTGTGAATACTTGCTGTATTGGGTAATACGTTATTCAACTAAAAACATTAGCAAAGGGTTTGCATTTCGGGGCTGAATTTAGTAGAGGCACAGTAGACTTGGCAGAGTTCATGACAAAATACCCCAACATATTTTAGAAAGGTAATTAAGTATGAAGTACATCCATAATAATTTAAGCCAGTTATAATATATACCTGAAAAATGCATTATTGTCTCATTCTTAGTGGGATTCTGGGGCTTTTTCAATGCCACAATAACCACCTTTCAGCTTTCCTGTATCGTTGCAAATGTATGTAAAACCGATTAACTAAAGTGCCATGTTTATACTTTTCAAAATTCCTTTAAAATATTGATCATGTTATTGTATTGAAGAATTGCCCTGCTATTTCCTACTCATATCTTTTGTTAATCCATGCTAGGCCAGTGAACCCATGCATATTTCAGAGGATGTTTTTACAAAATTAATTTTGGACAGTTGCATGCTTGAAGATCTTGGTATGCTTGCCCTCTCATGGCAAAGATTCTTGTTGACCATTTGTTGGTCTTGGTGTGCTTTGTATTAGGGTTGGTAATGAAGGTTTGGCCTCATGATGACTTTCTAGGACCACTGTTCATGCTGCTCTATGAATTTTGGGAAGGCAGAAACTTCCTTTCTGCTGTACAGGACCGATAATGGGATCCATTATGGTGTGCTGTGGAGGCAAGCAGCCACTCCTGCTGTGACCGCTGTGTCAGGAACAAGTTCCTTGTCTTTTTGACTCACTTTTCCCATTTCGTAAACTGAGCTGGTGCACTGGACAAAGTTGCCTACAGGGGAATAGTGAAGGAGGAAAAGGCAAAGGACACACCCTGTAGGTCTTGAGTTCTACCTGCTGCAAGTGGAGGGTTTCTATGGTTAAACTCATATCTAACACGAGTCCTAAATAGATGGTCTTTTCCTGGATAATAAAAGGCAAACTGCAAGGGCTCTGGGGAAGTGTGATTATGCTATGCATTGGTGGATGTTGTCATTAAAGAGTTCAAGTATATGTTGACCCACTTAGCAAAGAACAAGACTTCCCTTGTTTTCAGAAAAAGACAGGATCTCCTAGTGTTTTCTGGTGAGAAAACCAAACCTGCAAAGTATTAGCAGTTTCTTTGAGTTGAAGAATGTTCATTCACTCATTTCCAGTTTGAAGAGTTTCCTCACTAAATTCTCTTTGTAGGATAGGAACCCAGGACTGGAACTCAGCTGTGAGCAAGGAAAGGAGCTCAGGGATTGGGTTTTCAATTTCACCTCCATGCCTCAACACCAGAGGGCCTAATTTCCTAACCACTTTAAAAGTAATTCTTTGGAATATTAAATAGTAGAGGCAGCTAGGACCGTATAAAGAACTCATGTGAGTGACTCCCAACACTGAGACCAGAGAAATGAGAAATTAGAGTCCTCTCTTCAAAGGCAAGAGGTTCACTGGAAATACTGGGGAAGGGCCCAGTGACCTCGGAGCAAAGGGCAGTGCAGTACTAACTGTCAGGCCTGGAGGTGACATGTGGGGGGGGTGACTTGGAAGTAAGGGAAGAGGGGAGTAGGGCACAGCGTGCCAAACAGCTTCTCCTCCATGCTTTGTCACCATCTCACAAAAGACCCCTAAAGTGGGACAGACTTTGGTCATAGGAAATGAGGAGCCTGTAACAGCTTGGTGGATATAGCTTTGGCTTTTAGTTTACTCCTGGATTTTCAATTTTAATTTCTTTAACTTTGTTCATTTTTAAGTATGTGTGTGGGTCTTTTACCAGGGACAGAACATAGTGAACCAGGAATGAAATGGGGCCCAACATCTCTTGAGCACCCAGATTATGTTAGGAACTATCAAATAACATTTGATTTCAAGACAATTCCTATAGGCTGAGATTTATTTATTTATTTATTTATTGGTGGAATCTGGGATTGAACTCAGGCCCTTGTGCTTGCAGGGAAGTGCTTAGTCCACTGAGCCATCTCCCTGGCCCCTAGGCTGAACTTTATCAGTGCTCCTTTTTTTTTTTTCATACATTAAAACCAAAACTCTGAAGTGAAATGCCCTGCTTGGATTCCCTGGAGTCAGTGTTGAGCTGGAGTCTACTCTGCCAGGTACCTTTTGTCAAAGGAAGTGACGTCATGAAACAGGAATAGGGGCAAGGACCCTATTAGGTCTGGGGATAAGGATAACATACTGTCATGTCCCCATTTATTATGAGAAAATCTTTGGGGCCATTAGCACTTAGGCTTTTGTAGTGGTCCCCCTTTCCGTGATCCTCTTTATGCAGTTCTTTCAAATCACAAAACATGGAACCTAGGCATCCTGGGGATTTGAAATAGACTGGCTGAAAAATAGAAGCCAGGGTATTCAAGGATCATGAGAATAGAGTGAGAGAGAGAAAGAGAGAGAGAGAGAGAGAGAGAGAGAGAGAGAGAGAGAGAGAGAAAGAGAGAGAGAGAGTATTCTTACCACTCAAGGGGACCTGGGATCAAATCTCCTTTGACTCTATCAGAATTTTCTCTCTCCCTCTCTGTTTCCTGCAAGGCTATAAAGGAACTTAGAGAGTGTCAGACAGGGAGCAGAGAGTGACCTTGTTTTTGGAACCAACTGGAGAACCATTTTGTAAGTGTAGGACCCACCCAGACAGAGGGATGCTCTGAAAGAATTGTCCGAGGCCCTTGGAGAGACCCTCTACCTAACCAGTCAGGGGCAATGGAAAAGTAATGCTTAAAGTTAAGGATCAGCTTCAAGGTCATAACACTAGTGGAAGTCAGGTAGGGTTAGCAGTGAGGGTATACACAGTACCGCCTTGCACTGAAGCACTGGTTAGAAAATGCCAAGTGAAAAATGACCAGGGTGCCAAGCAGGGAGGCACATTTGTGGGCTTATGATTCAACTTTCACCTTATCTGTGCTTTCCTTTGAGGCTTCGGGGGAGTTTGAATGACTCGCTACAGAGGGCTGGCTTGGGTCCTCAAAGAAGGTGGGAAGGTAAACAGAGTTTGCAAGGCTGGTGACCGCAGATGTTTGGGCCCTGGGTGTCTCTGTGACTCTGTTCTTTAGCCAGACAGTGCTGTTGGAACCTTAGCCTGGAAATTTGTCCCCGTTAAAAGTGGGGACAGAGAAACATTGTTGCGGATCCTCGGTGACCCCAGTGATCAGGACATGTGAGCCCCTATCCCTTCTGTAGCTTTGCCGCCTCTTGGTCTGGATTATTTAAATGTTTTTCCTTCCTTCCTTCTTGACCTTTCTTGTTCAGTCCTAGTTCCTGGGTCCCACTTGTTTTGTGTTTCATGAGCTTAGCAAACCGTGGCCTCCAATTCCCCAGTTCTAGTGTTTTCACTTAAGATGAGGAGTGATGAGCCAGAGGTTTCAGGCTCAATCCTTGAGCAAAGGGCTGCTCTGACAGGGATTATTATTTATTTGTCATCTTGGATGTAATAAGCTGTAGGTACAGCTTCGAGAGCCCTTGATTTATTGCGCTGTCTACTGCCGCTAGTGGGACGTCTGCTCACCACGCAGGATGAATACCACACTGTCAGCTCCGTCGATCTGTCTCCGCCGCCACTCGCTCTCTCATAACACATTCCCATTTCATGCCAGAATACATAAACAATCTTTCATTATTTTGATGCCTTTTTCATATTTGTTCTTTACAGAACATAAAGTTTGAATTTATGGGTTTCCTTTACATTATTTCAACACACTCTACCATTTTCCGGGTTTGTGGTTTAACTCTCAGAAATTGGCTGCCAGGTGATTTAGTTATTTTGGCTTTCTAGTTTTATAGTTATTTAATATCGCAATGCCAGATATGGAGAGAATGGCGTGCATTGGCGGTGTGGGATTTGCCGTGCAGCCTGTTGTCATCAAGGCGACGCGATCCCAGGGATGAGTCGCGGAGGTTAAAAACAAGGCACGGGAGATGGGAGATCATTGGCTCAAATCTGTAAAAATCCCACCTCAAAAATATTATTTAGACGAGCAGCCAGCCCGGGGCCTTGACAGGACTTGAAAGCAGAGCAGGGCCATCCAGTCACTGTCTGGATTTAACAGGGTTTTCTGAATGAGTGGTTGGAAAGCCCTACCCAGTTTTGTATGCTTTTTCAGCAGCAGCTCTAGGCATCCTTTATGTTCACCTGCTTCTGCATTTCTGGGCTTTGGCCTGATTTTAAAGAATCTTCCTGCTTTTGCTCTTTGTTTTCCATGGCCTGAGAATCTGGGCTTGAGGATATTGCATAGGAATAGGAGGTTGCAGACCACACCCCAGCCCACAGGCTTGGTAAATGTACCCTAAACTTGCCCATTCATCTATTTGCCTTGTCTTATGTGCATGGATTTCACCCCAAACTTTCCCATTCATCTTTGGTCTGCAATGTCACCTGCTAATTTTTTACTAAACACCAGCATTATGTCTTCATGATACTGAAAATTCCTTAGGATTTCTGATTAAAAACTAGTGTTTCCCTTTGAAATGAAATTTTTAGGAAGACCACAGGAGAAGAAATGCACCAAGTGCAGCCATGATGAGGGTTTTACCCAGGCGTGTGATAGAGTAGTGTGATGTCTGTTGTGCAAAAACCTGAGGCAGTTTGCTTCTCTTTATGTTTCCTGATCAACATAAGCCAGTGGCAGGTGAGCTCATAGTCAGGTCCAGGAAAATGAATCATGCAGAAGTAGCGACATTGGGGAGGTCACGGGCCTTTGCAGTGCTAATATTGTGTCCTTGGCTGAAATTCCAGCTCTTTTGGGGGAAGCTCTCTTGTTCCCTGTGTATGTGTGTGTGTGTCCTTGTGTGTGTGTATGTGTGTGTGAGAGTGTGTATGTATGTGTATGCATGTGCATTTGCCTGTCTGCTCATCACTTTGAAGGGAGGGGCCCAAGGTGAGGATTGTCATGCAGTTGGAAAGCTCTTTTGATTCCTGAGTCTGCTCTGAAAGACATTAATGAATGTGGATTCGAATGTCATCAATGCAAGATAATTTTGCCATTCCTGGCTTCCCTTGGCAGCTTTCATTAGAGAAGTAGGGAATTTGCTTAGCTCACATCACATGACACAGGCCTGTTGTGGCTGGAAGAGAATCCTCATTAATTAATGGGAGAAATTTGTTTTGTGTCTCTGTTTTTTTTCTTTTCTTTTTTTTTTTTTTAAGACGGTGCAGGGTGGTGTTGTCAGAAGAAGCTGCTTGTCACTCTGACCTGTTCTGTTAAGTGTTTGATGTGTTTTCTCAGAGTAATCTGTGAATAACATGCTAGCCCAGCAGAAGAGAAACCGAGGGAGCAATAGCAGAATTAATATCTGGAAGCGTTGATAATTATATATCAGAATCTAATTTTTAGCACAGAAAATGTGTTAATGACAGAGAGGAAAACAAAAACCACAAGCTTCTCTCAGCAGGCCCCCAAGTGTCATTTATTATTTCTCAGCTGGATATCTATCAAGTTTATGGGTTAATTTTTCTGTAGACTGTTATTTATGGGTTTTTGTTTGTTTTCAGCCATCATTACTAACAATACGGTTAATAGCAATCATTTGTTATCCACCACGAGGCGTGATGCCTCAGATGAGTGCGCTGAACTGAGAATACTCATTTGGTAGCTGAATAAGGCCCTGACAGGGCCCATTTATAACAAGCTCATTCTGTAATGTCCATCCTATTAATAAAATTTTGTTGCTGTCTAATTAGAGATGTCTGATGTGTGTGGTAGCACCACAGAGGAGACTCTTGCTGCTGTCTTTTTCCTCATCCTCCTGTGTCTTCTGTCTCTGCCTCAGGCCCATCTGGGCACAGAGATTGAGAGGTGAGCAGTGGATGAAGAAGGTTCTGGATGAGACGTATGGGGGCTGCGTCGACTTCCTCCTCGTCCTGTGGTTTTTGTTTTGCTTGGGCTGGTCACTCACGGTTTGCACCTCAAATCCTCAAGGATACGGAGAACCCACTACTATTATGGACTACTGGACTATACTGGATTATTTTGCTGAATTCACACACCTACAATATTTGAATGGCCATGGAATACCCATCTCTGACAAAAACCCAACAAAAAAGGGGATATAAGTGAAGGACCATTTTGTAGTGGAAAAAAACATACATCTGTGTATAAAAAATAGTATACACAGCTACTTTCTCTTAGTTCAATGAGAAGATTTGTACTAATAGTGTTTAGACAAGATATCATATCTGCATCTTGTACTATGAATAATTACTATGAAGACAACAATATGCAATGTATTAATTATTGTAACTGTCCTATCAACCTGTTTTGGAACTATCTTATTGCTGTTTCTTTCTCAATAAAATTAATTTAAAAAAAAAAAGGATACATGATGTGGCCACAAGGCACTGATTGATTTCCTAACAAAGATACCCAAACTTAAACATCTGAACAAGTGCCAAACCCTTCAAAGTCATTGCCTTGAGGGGTCACACATTTATTACTAGGCTACCATATTTCTCAAAGCCTTCTGAAAACTCCTAAGAGGGTTTCATTCAGTTAAGAAAAAAGCAAGTCATTTCCCTGAATAGGAATTTGAAATGATACGTGACGTACTCAGTCTCAATGTTTTATGGTCTTATGTTGGATAGAGAAACTGATTTGGTTTAGTCATTTTTACCTCAATGGATTTTTTTCCCCTTAACTGGAAAGAAACTTTTAGGTGTCATAATGCGAGAGGTCCATTTTTTGGATTGGGACTTGGAAATTTTCACAGCTGTGTTAAAACCCGGTGCCCTTAGCAGTGTTACACTTCGGGGGCAAATTCTTGAATGGCTGGGCCTCAGCTTTCTCAGTCTTTGTAAAGCAGGTACCAATCCATACCAAATGGGCTGCTGAAAGAATCAAGTCATAAACGCAAAAATGCCTCATAGGTACCTCCCAGGTGCTAGTAATAATTGTCACTGGGTACAATTCACTGTTCCATGCAATGCCTCATGTAGAAAACTCTATTCCCCCCAGCAGCTCCGAAAATCATTTTAATCATAGTTGTATAAATAGTTTTACTAATTTTATTGCTCGTATTTCAAATGAATTTTTCTCCCACTGGAAGAATAAAATGTAAAAGAATATATGACACCGAAAAATTTTTTATCATCCTGGTTATGCCTTATTGTGAAACTTATTATGTTTAAGGAGAAGAAAAAAAAGAGAAGTTTAAAATTCAGGGAAGAAATATTTTATTCATTTGCTGGGTGCTTGGAATTATACACCTTTGAATTAAGAGCATACACTCAGGCAATACACTGAAAAATGTTTTAAAATAGTTTTGTTGCTAGGTAACTATTTTTCTTATCCAGTAAGTCCCCCACCGAAATGTTTCGCACATGATTTTGAGTGTAAACAAGCATTTGGTATTTTTTTCTCTCAGCCTGTCTGGTTTATTTTGAAGGTATATATATATATATATATATATATATATATATATATATATATATATAATTGGAAAATTTCTGTCCTCAACTGGCAGTGCCAGGGACTTATAAGGTTGAGCTTGCACAGGCTGGGATAAGCTGCTGGTCTTTCCTCTAAACTGCGCTTGACTACAGCTTATCAAGCCTTAATTAGTGCTACATTTTCTCCCTGTGATTTCTATTGATGTGGGCTAGGGGAAGCTGGATTGAGCCTCCACCTGACTGGTGTGCAAATTGTTTTAGAAAATCCAGCAAACATCTCTCTCCATTATCCTCTCTCCCATCTCGTCCTCCCCTGTGTCTCTCTCCCTGTGTCTTTCTCTCTCACATGCCCCTCGATAGGAAAGGTGAAAAGCAGGACGATAGGAATCAGGTTGAGTATTAAGTGTTTCTGCTGGCCTGTGCAATAGAAAACGACAAGCGGCCGACTGGGCCCTCCGTCAGCAGATCGCAGATCTGGAAGCAGGAGGTGGCTGCGGCGGGCGGGGGGCTCCCCAGTGGCCTCGAGGATGGCTGCTGCCCTGTGATTGTGAGAGCCGGGATGGAGTCAGCACTGACAAAGTGAGGGGCTTGATGGATGGACAGAGCAGGGAACTGGATGTGAGAATGGATGAGGGCAGAGGGGGAATTTAACACAGACAAACAGAATGAAAGACAGAGAGGAATTGCCTGCTAAAGTAGGCCCGCCCTTAGCTCCTGCTGCAATTTACTTACTGCTAAGCGAATACCCGAGGACTGTTTGCATCTTTGCAGGTTTTCCTGCCAGCCACAGTGGCAGGGGGAGGCTTGCCCACCCCAGCCGGTGTGCATCAGGCTTGCTCTTTCAACCTGCCCGGCCCCCAATGGCACTCACTCACACTCATTTAATTCAAACTGAGCAGCTGATTATTTCCAATAAGTTCACACAGTGTTTCTGCAGAATAAATTTTCTTCCCCTGCCATTATTTTAATGTTTCCACTAAATTTACCTCACTCCGTTATTGTTGCCTGAGTATAGTAAATAATAATATTTACCTGCATCCTTTGAACGTGTTTATGGGAAGAGATCTAGCCTTTCGAGAGACAGTGGTGGGAACACACTCCTCTTTTTGCACAGAAAAATGTGGCTTTCTCCCCTGATCCCAGGTGTGTGTATTATTAATATTTAATGCTTTGAACATTTTACTGTAAGTTTAAAAAATATGCTGTACCCCCAAGTCCCAAATATGTTGTACTAGGCAAAGAAAGAATTAATTGGGAAGTAAAAGGTGAATCTTTTTCTTCCTCCCAGGAAAATGGAA
The DNA here is from genome assembly GCA_004027165.1 of Ctenomys sociabilis. Classification (NCBI taxonomy): domain Eukaryota; kingdom Metazoa; phylum Chordata; class Mammalia; order Rodentia; family Ctenomyidae; genus Ctenomys; species Ctenomys sociabilis. Next base: position 9,094 of record PVKA01004272.1, read on the forward strand.
CAGTATTGCCTTGTTTGCAACAGAATAGTCATTTCAGAAAATAAGAGTCTCTGGTCAAAAATCCCCTTAAGGTTTTTTTGTTTGCTTTATAAACAACACAACTGATGAAGAAACAAAGGAGGAGAGCCAGCCAGATAGATCAGTGGATTAAAGTACCTGCTTAAGCAGGTGCAGGGATGGGGTTTGATCCAGGTGTGCTGTGTGGGCCCTGCCCCTGAGGTGCACTGGGGCAGAGATTGAGACTGGGCGTGGTTTCATGAGCTTGTAATCCCAGTGCTTGGGAGGCTGAAAATAGGATCACTACAAGTCTGATCTGTGTAGTGAAACCCTATAGACCTTGTGCCAAATATATAAAAATAAATAAAAAAGAATGGAATAAAAATTAAAACAAGTTATTATAATTAAATAGCACACCCAAATGTCCATTTTAAGGTTTTGTATCCCAAATAGAGTGTTTGAGGTCAGTTTATTTAGAGGTTTTGATAAAGAATTAATGTTATCCAAAAGAGAAATCTTGAATGAATGAATGAATGAATGAAGGGAGGAAAGAAGGAAGGAAATCTAAAACACAGGAGTTTGGAAAGTGAAAAGGAACTTCATCCATCTAGCCTTAAGTGTGGTAATTTAAAAATGAACCCCTATATATTCAGTTCTGTAGAGGAATCTAAAACCAAATCAACCGGGGAATCACTTTCCTCTTTTGGAAGGAAGCTTGTACTTCATGGTTGATGCTGATGGCTCTGAGCCTTCCTTTATCCTCTTTCCATCCCCAGATACAGTTTGTTCCCTCCTTCCCTATTTCTGCTCTTCTTTCCCTCTTTCGTTTCCCTTTCCCCAAATCACCTGGGAGGACAAAGCCTGAATTTTTTTGCTGCATATTACAAAATCATTTTCTTTCCTAAGGAATGCTGGCTGATAAAGCCACACACTGGGTTCTGAGGCAGATCTTTACTTGTGACATGCCTCCAGAGTGCATTTATTTCTCCCCTGGGGTTCCACAGAGACTTAGAGTCTGGGACAGCAACAGAGTTTATCCTTTGGCTTTTGGAGGCCCCAAGCTTGCAGTCCTAGGTGACTTACAGTGAAAGCCAGGGTCTTGGGAAAGGGACTGTGCACTTTCTAGAAATGATGAATGGGATTTAAAAAAGAGAAATTAATAAGTTATCTGTTGCACGGAGATCCATGAGACATATTTTCAGGAATGGCATAGATTATTTATCACTCCAGTGATGTCCAAAAGTGTTTGTGGGCCTGTACTCACACCCAGGGTTTTTGAGCAGATTTAAGGCTGTTGTGGCCTAGAAAGCTCCTCAGCCCCTCCCCGTGCTCACCAAGCATCATTTGGAGATGATATGAGTTCAGAGCTGGCTAACTGTGTGGATATTATATTGTATATTAATCCTGGTATTGAGTAATTTTTCAAAGGTTGAGAAAGCTGACAAGTGATAAAATTAAGTTTACGAAAGCTGGCTCACACACAGCTCAGAGATGAGGCTCAGTGTAATAGGTCACGCTGAATTCAGATTCTTTGTTGTAAGAGGGGACTTGGGGAACCCAGGGGACTCTGAGGGACCTTGGTAGGGAAGCACAGTGACTGTTCTGCCGTGTGGAGCTGTGACTTGTACGGGGTGGTCAAGGGGGCTTGGGGGTCTTTTTTTCTTTTGGAGGTTTGGCAGTTTCCATGATGTCTGTATCTTGTTAATTTGTATGTACATCTCATAAGAATCAGTCTCAGGCTTGCAGGCACCCAAACCTCATTTTCTATTACCTTAGATGTTCTGATATAGCAGAAGGGACTAAACAGAGATGGGTGTGTATATCACGAGGAATTTGAAGGATGCTCCGGAGATTATACTGTTTTCCTCAGTACCTCTGAAATTAACTTGGAGAGCGTGGGTGCATCTTCCCAACAGTTTAGGACTTTGACTCCTTTTCAGTAGCAGGTAATAAACAACAGAAGGTTCGTGACAGTTTCGTTTTATACCTTTCAGTTGGATTCTGTCACTTTTATTATTATAAACACGATATAGATCCACTTTAGAAGGTTTGAAAAGGTTGGAAAAATCTGAAGGAAAAGACTCCTTATCATCCCATCACGCAGAAATTGCCACTGCTAACATAGTGTTGCATATCCTTCCTGTCTTAAAAAGACTGTAGGGCCGGGGAGATGGCTCAGTAGAATAAGTACTTCCCTAGCAAGTGCAAGAGCCTGAGTTCAATCCCCATTTTCACCAAAAATAAACCAACCAACCAACCAAACAAACAAAAAGACTGTATACATTAACTTTAGAAAATTAATTTTTAAAAGATTATCTTTTTTTACAGTACCAGGGATCCAACTTGGCACTTTTATTTATTTTTGGCAGAACCAGGGATTGAACTCAGATCCTTGTGCTTGCCAGGGAAGCACTTATGCCATTGAGCCATCCCCCCAGCCCTCAGGGATCCAACTTGGGACCTTGCACTTGCCAGGCAGGCACTTATGCTGCTGAGCTATCTCCCTGGCCTAACTTTACAAAATTAGAAATACTCCCTGCAGGTACATATAAGTAAAACTGTGATGAAGTTTGATTTAATTAGAATGAATCATTTACTTTTTAAATGAATGTGAGTTAAGCTGTCCTTCTTCTTCCTGGCTTTCCATTGCTGTGGCACAATACTTAAGAAGCATCAGCTTCAGGAGGAACGATATCTTCTGGCTCATGACCTCAGAGGTCTCAGTCCATGGTCCCTTGGTTCTTTTGCTTTGAGCTCAGCATAGAGCAGAACACCCTGGTAGAGGGCATGTGGTGGGGCAAAGCTCCTCACCTCATGATGACAAGGGTACAGAGGCAGGCAGAGGTCCCCATGTGCCCTTGCAGGCCACACCCTCACTGCCTTCCAGCAGGCACTATCTCCTAAAGATTTTAGCCCTTCCTGATGGTTCCACAGCCTGGATACCAAGTCTTTAGCATATGGCTTTTGGGAGACATTTAAGATCTAAGCCATAGAGCTGACATGTCCTCCTTTTCTCTTTGCATCTATTCCCTCCTGATTTATGAACACTTGATTTATTGTGACTTCAGAAGGCTCATGTCTGCCCTATTTGAATAACTCCTTCCCAGTATAAATTTTTCATTAAGTCACTGTAGCCTCTGAATATTATTAATATTATTAGTATCAAGACCATCTGCTTTATAATCATCAATGTTAGGCTCTGTCAATGCTAGAAGGGACATCTTGGAAGGGGAAGCCACCCAATGGTAAGGGGGTCTCAAGGACTGTAGCTGGGGACAAGCAAGAGGCTCAGAGGGTGGGAAGCCAGCCAAGCCAGCTACCAGCAGAGCTGCTCTCTTTTTAATGATTCACATCAGCTGTTGTTGCTTTTTGAAGACAGTTTTACTGCTAGACACTTGATCTGATTGAACTCCATTTCTTTCATAGATGAAGATACTAATGCATAGAAATATGAAGGGACACCTTTCACAGTTCTCTGATGATTTCATGAGCTGGTGAAACCCTGGAAACCTTGTAGTGTTAGACATCCTGTGTTGTGATGGAATCCATCTATAATAATAGATACCAGTATGCAACTGGTATATTGTTTGGACCACTTTAGGTTGGGTATTCTGTTGCTTGCAACCTTATGTATCCTAAGGGGTCTAAAAATCTTGGAATGATCCTCTTTGTCTGGTGCATCTGAATTAAGAGCTGCTCAAATGTTACTTTCTCTGTTATACACTCTTCAGTTCCTTGAGTCACACAGGGCCTGACTTTACTTCCAAATGGTTGGCTGGCCTCAGACTCTTTCTTATACATGGGGAGGGAGACAGTGAGGACCTCGCATTACTGTACGGGCTGAGCCCTCTTTGCCTGCCTGCTAACATGTGACTCTCTTATTCAGGACCATCTTCATAAACGGTAATTTCAGGAGCCCATTTGCTCCCCATAAAAGGTGAGTGGCTCTGTTTATCATCTATTTCAGGGTGGAGTGCGTGCTATCATTCCCTTCATTTGACCTTGGTGGAACAGACTGATGGGGCAGTGAAAAGTACGAGATGAAAAATGAGTGAGCCAACCTGAGTGAGCAGTGAATCAGTCTTGTGTGTGATTAGCTGTGAAAAATCTCACCAGTATGAAGCACAGTCACTTTTTCTTTTCTCCCTTCTCACACCCCCTCCCGGTCTCTCCATAATACCTTGCCCACCACCTCACCTGTGACTGCTATGGCCTTATCAGTGGTCACTGCACCCATCTAGGGATTTCTGGATCATGAAGTCTAGAGTTAGGGAATCAACAAAAGTCTTCACGGTGGGCTCGGATGGGGGAAGGGCTCGTGCAGCTCTGCAAAGCCTGAGGGACTCCCCTCCAGGGGCGTGTCGAGAAGACACGAGTGTGACAGAATGGCTTCAGTAGGCACTGTAAATCTGCAATTATACAGGAGGACTCAGTGACTCGCGGTTGAGGTCTCCATCAGCTCCATTTGTAGAGTCAAGCCCTATAAAAACAGGGCGATGGGATGGTAAATCAAGCTTCCCTGGGAATCATGGGATCCTGCCGCGGAAAGCTCGAGCACATAAAACGGAAGCTTGCCTTTAATGGCATAGCTCTCACTGCCACACTGTTGAGGCCACCTTGGTGGCACACTGAGGTGCTTTTGGAAGAGAATTCCCTCCTGCATGTGGATTTTTTCTTGGTGTGCCCTGCTTCAGTGCCCTCCTTGCTTGACACCCATGGGCCAGGTGGAGAGGCCAGTGATGAGAGGCTAGAGAGTCCTTCAGTATCACCCCACCAGCTAACTTCTGTTGCCTCCCAAATGTAGAATCTAGGGTTATTGGCATCTTACCCTTTAAAACAGAGAAGTTGTGTCCATTGTAGGATCCAGCGGAGGGCAGAGTGTTCATGGAAGTGGTATCTGATTGGGATTATTGGAGTGGCCACCAAGCCTTGTTGATCTCCTTGTTGAGTTTTCTCTGACCACTTGATGAAAAGCACAGTGATGCAGTCATTTGGAGCCAACGTTCATCCTATTTACTTAATATAAATTAATTTTGATTATTCTTCGATGTATTTTGGGGGATGGTACTGCTCATGCACTCCAGTGCCTTCATACTGTGCTACATTCCTGGATCTTTTAAAACTCTTAAATTTTGAGACAGGTTCTTGCAGATTTGCTGAGGTACACAGGCTAGGCTTGGACTTGTAGTCCTTCTGCTTCAGCCTCCAAGAGTGCTGGGATTACAGTGGGTGCCATTATGCCAGGTCCTATTTTTAGATTTTTAAAATGTGATATTGCCTCAAAATGTAGTCTCCAGGAAGGAATGTTCTTATAGGACACATTAAATGATCTTTGAAGACTTCACTGTAATGAACCTTTTGCATTTTTCTGTATAAACAAATGCTACATTTTCTTAAGGTGGTCAGACCTAACCTTGCCATCTTATTTCTGCCGTTCATCACATATCTGTTGCCACAACAATGCTGCTTGGCAGAATATCTCAGAACCCAGTGGCTTCTATGGTAAACATTTGTGGTGCTCATGGCCTGGTGGGCTTCTCACTGTAGCCTGTATTGGGCTGCCCCCCTGCCTATATCCCTATTTTATCTGGAACCAGTGAAATGTCCGGGCATGTTTTTCTTACTTCAGCTGTCAAAAACTCTGAGAAGGGCAGAGGAAATACAGAACTCTGTGAGCCTGAACTCGGAACGGGCCCCTGTCTCATCTACCACAGGCCATGGCCTACTGAAGTCTTGAAGCCAAGATTGTCATCAGTTAGGGGCAGATCCACCCACAGTAGGAACCACAACATCACAGTCCTGTAATACACCACAATTGGTTTGTTTAGTCAACCAATGATTTATTAAGCACCTGCCATGAATCCAACTTGATTTGTCCATTGGAAACCAGACAAAATTCAACTTGAGCCTTTGCAAAACTTCCAAGTCTCTTAGGTGAATGAACAAGGTTTTACTGGAATAGACATTTAATAAAAGTCTTAGCAAATCAAAAGTAAAATTTGGAAACTGCATTGTATGAGGTGTTGGGAATTATTTCTCTCATTATGTTTTCTTTGTTACCGCAGTCATATTAGCAGTTGTGTTTATGAGTGGTTGCCACAGACAAAAGAATAAATACCTCAAGAGGACAAATATCTTAGTCAATAATCATTTATTCTTATACTAAGTCTTGGTTGTTAATTTTGATTATGTGACTGACTTGAGTGAATAGAATGAAGGGAAGCAGGTTAACAAATCATCACAAAAGAGCCCTAAGAGACTAAAGAGAGAACTATGTTAGGATAAATTTTCATTTGGCATTCATTTCCCCAAAGATAGAGTTCTAAAGCAAACATTACAAGATTGAAAATTGAGTAATAGATGCATAACATGTCCAAACAGTGAAGTTGTTCTTCAATTAACACCTAGCCCTGTCATGCCAGATGGATTCCCCAGTCTGAGAAGGATGGAAGAAGTTTGGCAAAAGTCCAGAGAAGCTGTAGAGATAACAATTTGAGAAATGATACATCTGAAGAATTTTATGAGGTTGGAATAACTTGCCAAAAAAGCAAAAGAAAAAAGAATAAGAAAAGGAAGCTTAAGGGATATGATCCATGTGTGTCAAAGGTGGTTTATGGCCAGGAGCTACCAAATATCCATCTTAAGCAAGAAGTGAAGAAGAAAGAGAAGGAGAAGGAAAAGGAGGGGAAGGGGGAAAGGGAGGAAGAGGAATAAGAGGAAGAGGAGGAGAAAAAGAAGGAGGAGGAGAAGGAGAAGGAGGAGGAGGAGAAAGAGAAGGAGGAAGAGAAGAAAGAAGAGGAAGAAGAGGAGGAGGAGGAGGAGGGAGAGGAGGAGTTTTACATTTTAGTATCTTCAAATCTAGTGAGACCTCCAAAAGACTATTTCTCACTTGTTACATCCTGTAGTAGTGATCCAGATTTGCTTTGGATGTTAGAATATTCATGGGCATGGGGCTGATTTTAAAACTTTAAACAGGAAAAAGGCCCTTTGTTTTAGACCTGGTCATCCTGGTCATGTATTTTTCTCCCTGGGGATCAGGAGATGGAACCTTTCTGAAATCTGTTTCTGGATGTTGAGGGAGAAAGTAGGGTGATGCATAGCATTTTGGGGTTTCCAGCCCAGGTAACAAAGCATTCTTCTTAGCCACTTGGGCATGGCTGAGGTCAGCTCAGGTTGATGGGGAGCTCATGGGCTCTATCACAGAGAGTTGTAGATGGTCATTGAAAACTGTCATATCCACATACTATTCCCTTTTCCAAGGAATCCATAAGCTAGATAAGGTAAGAGATAGTTTAAGGAGCTGGGGAAGGGATCTTTTCCTTGTCTGCTTTAATGTTTGATGGTTTGTACAAAGACTCTATATGTAAGGGCTGAATCCCAAATTGCCTCTATGTACCTAAAGTACACAGTGGCATCATCTTCCTGCCCTATTTAAAATTTAACATAGAAAATGGCAAGCTTCTTGCCTTGTTTTCTACTTAACCCTGAATTACCATACATCATACTCCAAGGTTATTTTCCTAAATTTGCAGTAATATAGATTATTGAGTCTGTGTCTTATCATATCATCCAAAATGTGAGAAATCTGCAGCAGTGTATCAAACCACAGTGAAATGAGAAAATTATCCACAGGGGAGGGAAGGGGAAAAAGCAGTATAAGATGCTATACAAAGGAGACTCAGGGGAAAAACCAGAGATAAGCAGAGATAAGCTTGGGGGTTTGCGTCTTCGCCATGAGGTGTGTGACCTGCTATGGGTCTCTTGTCCGCATGTCTTGATTTTTCCATCTATGAAATAAAAATAATGTTGTCCCACTGTTCTCTTCAGTTCAGAACCCTCTGATCCATGGCTCCCTAGCAGCTTTGTTCTCCTGTGCCTATTCTGTGAGAGCAAATGCCTCACAATACTGTTCCTCCTTCTTAGGCTTAATGGGGTGGCCCACAGGGCAGTTACTAAAAATATGTTGACTTGAAAATCCAGAGTTGTGGATGTCAACACTTGGGTCATTTCTTGTCCCTTTGCTTACAACCCAGTGGACAATTAAATATGGTGTCTTCCTGTTGATTCAGAATGGTGCCTTAGAATTCTCATCACAGCCTGCCTGCTTCCACCAGGGGCTGCACGGCCTCTTTACTCACCTTGGCCTAGTATGTGTCTGTGTGTGGAGCTCTGAAGAGGCAGGGAGTGGGGATGCAGGGAAGTGGATCAATAGGCACCTACCGGGAAGACTTGTAGGCTACAGAAATAGGCAAGCGAGCCCAGGAGGCCACAAAGGAAGTCATCTGGAGCAGGGGCTCGCTTGGATATCTGCAAGCTATTTTGCATCATTAGAGTTGATCGTGTTTTCACTATGCAGTTTTATCTTGTGGCTACAAGGGAATGCTGTGGAAGATAGATTGAAATGATTTCATGTATTTGACTTCAAAAAAAAAAAATACGTATTTGAAAGCCAGTCATCTTTTACATAACCATTTCGTGTTGGCTGCTATCTGACACAATTTGTAATTTACAGCACGTGATGTTAGCCTTTGAACCAAATAGTTTTAGAGCCATCCAAGCTCTGGGGATTATCCTCTAACGCTCTGTTCCTAGTATCTTTGAAGCCTGGGTCAGTGCATGCGTGGATGTTTTACATTTGATGACACAGGGAAGGAAATCGTTTTTGTATATGCATATACACATTAGAAGCATAATGTATGTGTAACTTCTGTGTATTTTATAAGGCATTTATTATTCCAAAGCTTGCCCAATCTGAAATTTATGCTAAGAATGTGGCAAAGGAGAAAAATATATTAGGACTTGGAGTTTCATTGTATTCATAAAATGTTGTTGTCAAATCCCTTGACTTTTACAATAGGAGAAAATAAAGTCCCTTGTGATGGATGTTTGTGCTTCCGGATGGGTTCTTCTGCTGGAACCAAGATCTTCAGCATGCAGGGAGCACGGCCCAAGCTCTGGGCTCATCTCTGCTCCCCAGCTCAGCTCACTTATGCACAAAGGTCCTTTTCTAGGTGACATATCATGTTGTATTCCAAAGTACACTTTCTTTTAATTTACAACTTAATTTTCAACCTAATTCAGAAGATTGATACTATAATGCTATTTGCAGAAGTATTGAAATGTCAGTAAGTTTTATTGTAGTAATAAAGAGTATTCCATATATCATACACTCTATAGGGATCCTTGCTTTTTGCATAGATCTTCATAGCAACAACCAGTGGCTAAATGCTGGCAATCATTAATTTTTAAAGAAGACATGGTTATGACGAGTTTGAGGAATTAAGGGCTGCTGGTGAGGAATGAACTTTAATTTTTTGACGTTTTTTTTTTTTAGGTTGCATACTAAGGTGAGGTGACAGCAAGATTATAAAAAATGGCCCAAATCCCAGGTTCCTAATACTTAAAATGCTGTCTGCTCGTAAAAAGATTTTAGTCATGGAGAGGCCATCTCTGAGCTCTTCGTAACAAATGGGTATCAGTGGCCCATGAAATAATCGATGCCACTAATCCATCCTAGGCCCTGCCAATATGTTAATGGCCCTGGTGCATCGTTATTGCTACAAGACTATAAATCATTTGGGTACCAGAATGCATCGCTGTCAAGGCCTCAAACCCCTCGCCTGGAATAAAATGCTGTCTCCTAACAATTAATGTCCAAACATTTTGCAGCTTTGTGCCTTGATTGTTTTCAGATGCTAAAAAAGTAAGCAGGACAGATTGTAAATCAATAAAACTATAAGACAAAGTGTTTTAATAATAGGAAGGTTTGGAGTAAATCATAGTTCTGTGTTTATTATTGCTTTTGGGGTTATAAATAAAGTTGCTTTCTACTATCAGCAAGGCTAGTGCGTGAACATGGGGACACAGAGTCCAGGGCTTCGCCCTTCAAAAGAGATTTTTTTTGTCTTTTTTTTTTTTTTTTTGGTCTTTTTGAGACAGGGTCTCGCTATGCAGTTCAGGCTGGCCTTAAGCTCACTTTGTAGCTCAGGCTGGTCTCGAACTCACAACAATCCTCCTGCCTCTTTTGTGTTGTTCTATGAAGCAAAACTGGAATCACAAACTCAGCTCTGTGCTATGAGGCAGCGCTTAGTGTGCGGTGGATGAGTTTGGGAACCAGTTCAGTGAATTTCCTGGTGGAGGCAGCACACGTTGTTTGGCATCAAGGGGTTTCTTTGGTAGCATCAGGAATGTGCTGACATTTCAGTGTGTGATTCTTTCTATGGTTATGGTGAAGAAGGTGATAGAGCACACTGAAACAGTGCTCAGGTTGGTTCGGGTACCTGGGAGCCTCTGCTCATCTTTCTTTCCAGTAAGCTACCTGGCCTGGGAAGCCAAGGTTGGCCATACAATGCGTTTAAACTAGGGGCAAACCTACAGGATCTCATTTAGGAAACAGAGTTGCATCCAATTGATCGGATTCCCTTTGGTCCATGTCAATTTAGTCTACTATCGAAGGTGTTGAGAAACACGATGGGAAGTCATTAACTCCACCTCCTATAGACAAAGTTTATTTATGGCCATTATAGAGTTGCTTGTTTTACAGCTGTAGTTTCAGCATGAGCCTTATGCATTAATGAAGGCTGGATAGTCAGTCTGGAAAGGTGGGTTTGCCTTCCTGGGGAGAAATAGGCAGAGAGGAAACAGTGTGTAGAGTTGGCCTCGAACTGGCTGGGGAGCTGGTGTCTCACTGGGAATGGAATCAGGCCATTACACATAGGCTGAGCCTGCTTTCCATGCCAGGTTGAAGGCAGTAATGAACCAAGAGAAGAGACAACCAAATGTCAGCAGAGCAGGATGTGGGGTCGTGGGTCCTTTTAGCCTTTAGTTAGCTAGGCTATTGGAGACAATATATTTGCACAAAAATACTGCAAATTGTCATGTCCCCACATGTTCAGCAACCATCCCAGAGAAGGAGGAGGATACTTGCAGCCTCTGGCAGTTGTTTGTCCCCATCACCCTGCTTTGATAGGTGCTCATAGTCTATTTTGGTGCTCAGGAAATAGCACAGGAAAAGGCCACAAAAAACAGTGGCTCCATATAGACAGAAAGACAATTAAAACTGATATGACTCTTAACAGAAGTGGCAAGAGCAGGCAGGATGGAAGTAATTTATTCAACGAATTGTCCAAATACATAAAATTGTACTGATGTATGGTGTAGCGGTGGGACAGTGGAAAATTTGATAGTTGTTTCCGTTGCGTGAATTACTCAGACAGGATGCCTTTGTGAAGTATGGGGGTTTGTTTAATGTTCTGACAACAATTTAGATCCTGTTATGGTTATTGCAGTGTAATGCCTTGGTAAAAATTGAACATGACACACCAGCAATTTATTATTTGTGTGTGTTTTTTAACCTTGAGTATCGGATTGTTTGTCCAAGCATATCCTTTGATTTGTGATGGAATTTATTGTTGATAAAAAACAATCAGATTTCCATTAGAAGCAAAAAAAATGTTTTTTTTTTTTTTTTGCCACAAACCATAGATTTAGGGGAAAAATTCAGCCGAGGCTACAGGACTTATGACAGGTAGACTCATGACATTATATGGTAATTCAGCATGAAAGAATAATTGTGACACTCTATGTGGTGGTGGAGTATAATCGTGCTGTGAGGTTCAATTCACTGAAAGGCCAAATTATCTTCAACTACATTAGTCTGACAACCTATAATGCTCTGCAGAGGCAATTTGTAGATGTTTCACGGAGTGCCAGCAAACGGGCTCCCCATTATGCCACCCATTAACAAATTTGTGTAGGGAAAAAAGTAACTTTTCCATTTTCCTGACTGTTTTCAAGCTTTGCAACATAATAAATATCTAATAGTAGTATTTGCATTGCCATTTACTCTCTTAGTTTTAAAATTCCTCTGAAGCATGGGAGGAGAGCTTTATCTCCCTAAGCCCTGCAGCCTGAGAAGTACAGATGATTTCCCTGACTTCAGCAGCTTGTGTGGTGCGGTAGCGGGAGCCCTGGGTTCCAAGCCACAGGGCCCTGGGCTGTGGCTGGAATCCACCGGGAGCCCCTCTCTTGTCAGCTTTTGTTGGTTTATTCACTCCAGACCTCAGCTGACTGTCCCTAAACTGGTCTTTGGTGCTCTTACCAAACTATCTCTGCAAGAGAGTCGAGGTAAAGCTTTGGACTTCGGCTATTGTTCTTTGGCCACAACAGAGACATTTGATTTGGAGAAGTGCAGGCGTGGGGGCCGTGGCAGCTGTTTTGCTCTCCTGGTGTTGGAGCCCAGAATCCCAGGATGGTCCAGCTGTGAGACCGCCAGCCTGTGACTTAGGCTAGGATATTTCTCCTGAGTATGTGCTATTGTGGGCACCTGTCTGTAGATGTCTCTCTCCAGAACAATGCCCAGGGCTAAGCCAAACTACACTGTTGTACTTTTAGTATTTCAATTACATGATAATCATATTGTTTTTTTTTTTTTTTTCTTTTTTCTTTAAAGAATGAGAAAGGTACTTAGGGCTATAGGGATCTAAGGATGCAAGGCATTTAATGATTTTTTTTTTTTAAAGAAAAATAATTGTTCAGAAATTCTGTCAGATGAATCCTGAAAATGTTGATTATGTGTGCAGGTGTTTCTGCTTGTGGGGATGTACAGAAGTGTTTGGCTAAATGTTCTAAATATTTAATAGGATTTCTATTTTCACTTTGCTTTTGGGAAGCGGGGAGAATGTAGCCCCTTTCCTGCTCAAGGCCAGCGCTGCTTTTGTCTTTGTCCTTTCGATTTACCCTTCTATCCTCTGCCGATTTCCTGAGGTGGGCACTGCCAGAGTCAGATGCCATTCACAAGGCTGAGAGGTTTGCAGCAAAAGCCAGGGACAGCAGAAATGGCCCGAGGGGCCCTCTTCCTCTTTGTCTTCCCTAGCTGAAGGGATCCTGTAAGAGGCTCTCACACCTTTAGAAATAAATGGGTCTTAGAATGAATCAAACTCTCTATCTCCAGTAATTGATTTATAATTTATGATTTTATGAATCATCAAACTTCCTATACCATTTTTGAGTCAGGTGGTGTAAATCACTGTGTGTCATAGTGTTAGTCCCAATGTCAGAGACTGACCCTTCATGGTGACAAGCCATTAGGACTCACACCTGCTGCTTTCAGGGGAGGTAATGGCTTTTCATAAGGCCAGATTTGGAATCTGCCTTCGCTGTCAGGACCTAAGAGAAGCGCTGCCCTTTGGGTTGTTTCAGCATAAGTTGTTCCAAAATCTAAGCCATTAAAAGAGAAAGAAAGGATAGTAACCATGATGATAATTTCCATGACCATATCTACCTTTCTTGTTTGGCTGAATAGGAGGGTTTTTCTTTTTAATCATTAAACCTCTTTCTTTTTTTCAGTACTAGGGATTGAACCCAGGGCCTATGTTTTGAGCTATATCCCCAGCCCTTTTAGTTTTGAAACAGGGTATTGCTAAGTCACTAAGTTTCTAAGCCTAGGCTTAAAACTGTCCTCCTGCCTCAACCTCTCAGAGTTCTAGGATTACAAGTGTGTGCTGTCACACCTCCTTTTAAAGTCCCTTTTATTTTAATAAAACATAGGGGGACATTCCTAGAACCACAGAATAGAGACATTGAATAGTGGCTGTACATTGAATATTTTCTCCTTAAGTTAAAAAAAAAATGTGTGCATGTGTGTGTGTGTGTGTGTGTGTGTGTGTGTATTCTTCACCTTATGATCATAGGCACCCTCATGAGCTGAATTTGCAGATCATATCTGAGGAACTTCAGAGAGCATAAACAGTTTAGCACAGTCAACAGTCATTGCTGGAAAAATCAGCCTACGGTGCACATGCAATAGAAGAGGACTTTGTCACTTTCTTGCTGGTACAAAGGATGGCTGAGGGGTGGAAGGCAGAGATGGAAACACAAAAGGCCCAGATAAAGGGAGACGATGCACAAAGTGTGCCTGCCATTACAGTGGCCAGGGCTCCTAGGGAGAGGGGGGAAAGTTGCTGTTGGTGGTGAGTGGGGGTAATCGATGGCTGTGCTGCTCTGGAGGCCCAGTGGGACAGTCAGGGAGGAGGGCGAGCATTCGTGTTTATGCACACTGCTCGCCCACGTAATTTTGCCTGAACTGTTGCTGACTTCCCTAGCATCGGTAGGTGGGCAACCTGCAGAAAGGGCATGTAGGTAGATTATTGTTGACTTTATGGTTATGGAACCTAGCTAATCAGTGTGCCTGCTGGGCTATAACTTGTTATGCCTGAGTGGTTTTTACACTGAGTCTTAAGATTTCTTACCAGCAAAAGGGAAAAACACTCATTTCTCAAGACCATAGCCCCTACTGGGAGGGAAGCTCTCATCTCATCTGGAGGGAAAATATAGCGGGAAAACCCATGATACAGAAGTTTCTGGAGTGTGTGAAATATGACCACTGTGCCCACTGAGCCCTACTTTGAAGGGATATGGTTTCACAAAAAGAAAGCGAATGGGGCCTAATAAGAGAAACTGGACTAGAAATCTGTGTGTGTGTGTGTGTGTGTGCGTGTGCTCGTGTGTGTGTGCACATGTGTGTGTATGCACATGTGTGTGCGTCTGTGTGTGTGTGTGTACATTGCTTGTTGCATTGTAGGATTTTCAGATATTAGTCATTCTCTGCACCCTACTTTCCACACTTGTAGGCTCAGCACAGTCCTGGCCAGTCTTCCTGATGTAATGCTTGATATACTTCCTGGGGAAAAGGAATTATTCTTTCTGTTGGTTTTTTCAAGGTTCAGATCAGCAGGGATCTGGTCTACCCAGGGGCCAGGACAGGGTGCCTGCTAAATACTGTCTTACAAATAGCTTTGCCCTTTGACATTCCCAGGAAAGGTCACTGGTTAATTTTGCTTTGTGTACCTCCTGCTTCACTAGCTTTCAACCAGCTCCCCTCCATTGAATAATTCTGTGAAGGATGTTCCCCTGAATTCAGGTTCTAGCTTGCTTCTCAGGTATTTATCTTTGCCATCCTTCACCTAATTTCTCTCCTCTGTGGAGATGCTGTGTGTGTGATTCTGTGGACTGGAATCTCCATCAGTTAGTGAGCGCAGGAGAGATGAAAGGTCAGCGTGACAAATCTGTCCTCTGAGCGAGTGTATGTGTGTTTGGGTAGCTGAGCTCAGCTGACCATGCAAGACAAATAGGGACTAGGAGGATTGCTACCTCCCCAGCCTTAAAGTTGGAAACAGAATATCAATAGGCATGGGGGCGGGGCTTAAGGTGACATCTCAGGAGCTCTGAGAGTGATACTCTTGCCTTCATTTGGAAAGGTTGCAGGCTTTGTTTGCAGGAAGACACGCATGTAGTTATTATCCCGTGCCTTTCTTTGCTTTGCTTTTTAAAATATGATTATAAGCCTGCACCACATATATTTTGCAGGTCTTTATTTTGGCCAGGGATGCATGCTGTTTGACATGACAATGTCTCAAAAAATTCTGATAAGATTTTAGTGATTATTTTACATGACAAAGAAAATGATGATCTGTGGGTATTTCTGTTTCTTGCCTCTAATTCCTTTTCTATTTTTATTTTGCAGCATTGGAAAAGGACATTTCTGGTGATGGTTTGAAGCCTTTCTAATTTAATTTTATTGTTGTATCTCTGTTTCTACTAAAAATGCTAATGCTGTCTGATAGAAGCTATGCCTTAGATTTCTGCCTGTGTCATAGATGGGTTTGCTTCCCGGAGTCATCCATTGTGGGGGAGTCATTTGGCTGAAATTTGTATGCAAGCCATCTTGGTCTTTTCCCTCCCTTAATTAGGGGGATAAGGGGAAGAGAACTTTTATTTGAAGTATCCTACTAAAATCTGGGTGCTGAATTATATGTTCTTTCATTTAGTTTTCATTTTGACCCTCCGAGGATATGATCTTAATTTCACAGATGAGGAAACTGAGGTTTAAAGAGGTTAAATAACTTGCCAGAAGACACAAAAACAGCAATCAGGGAAACCAGGATAGAAATGTTGATCTGACTCCAGAGCCTGCACTTTTTTCTTGACATCAGACTATATTACCTTCCCTCTAAACCCACAGCATCGCTAGTAACCTTGGAAAGGGGCCCTCAAATAACAGTGACCCAGATCTCCAATGAAGAGATCATCACATTGAAAAATTATAGGGGATGGACATACAACATTTCAGAAGGAAATGATTGTTAAATTAAATTGTTAAATTATTAGTACTGTGGAGCTCATTTCTTAATTTTTATTTTGAAACAGTATCTTACTAAATCACTATATAGCCTAGGCTGAGCTTGAACTTGTTTGTGATCCTCCTGCCTTAGTCTCCCAGAGTGCTGGAATTACAGGAGTGCCCCACCATGCGTGACTGAATCAGTTCTCAGGTATCTATTTTGTGCTTAGTTCTGTGCTTGATGCGGTTGTGTGTGTGTGTGTGTGTGTGTGTGTGTGTGTGTGTGTGTGTTTGCACTCATGGGCGTACACATGCATGATGCAGAGGCATCAGGAATTTGAACTGCTCGTAGCAACTTGAAAACCTGATCCATGACTTGAAAAAGGGCATAGACAGCTAACCCGAAAGGTGAAGGAACAGCAAATTTTGTCAAAGACAGCTAATTTGTCATGTGGACAAGGAGAGCCAGTGCAGACAAGAGGAGGCATAGGTGCCTGCTGGCAACTGAATGTGCTCAGAGCCTTAGGCGGGGGTGAGCCAGGTGTCACAAGGCGCCATTGAGTGGGTTGGGTTCCTGGGCGGGAGGCATGGAACTGTGTAGAGAAAGGGATGGGATGGGATGACAGGTTGGCTTTTGAGTAGATGGAGGAGTGGGTTCCTTTGTGTGAGCCAGAGGAGGTGGTGATCTCCTTGCCCTCCAGCACCTCCACTGGTCATGACGTACCTGCTATGCTGAGCCCTGTTACTGTACTTCTGCATGGGTGGCTGCATGTTACCTTTGGGCCCGTGCTGAAGCGTTGCCTCTTCCTGGAAGCCTGTCCTGATTTTCTCATTAGGACTGGTTCCCTGCCATGTGAGCTGCTAACCCTTGCTCTTCTGGCCATCACATTGGTTATGCTTTGTAATAACCACTTGCAGACTCTTCCCATGCACCCAGCTGAGAGCTACCATGAAGGAAAGATGCATTAGCAGAAGCTCACACATGGATACGGTGGGATTATTTTTTAAATAAATGAATGCTTGAATTTTATTAGTTAATGAGGAAATTGAGGTGGTTGTGTGTGCCCATTAAAGTTAGAAGGAAGGTTCATTTGCTGGTGTTTTCCCAGAATAGGGCTTGCTCCTCAAAAAAGACAGGGATGTCATCATGTCCCCAAGCTCATGTTTCAGAGTGGCAGACCAAGAGATTAGTTCTGAAAACAATAGGAAAAAAGAGTTTATGTGCCTGTGTAGTATTGACTTAGGGGATGCTCTCTAACACCCTGCACTGCATGTTGAGTTTAACAAGAATAGGACCTTGGAGTTATACCCATACCAGATAATAGGATGACTGCTCTGTCTTGTACATCTGGCTGCATATCTGGCATTAAGAGGCTTCTAGTGCTGCCCTCACATCCTCATAACACATCGCTAAGCATTTCCTTTTGCATTCTTTCCTGAAAGCCACTGCAACTCACCCCTTCCTTGGTGATTCTGGAGTTAGTGACATAAATACCATCTTCTGTTGGGGTTATAATATGGACTCAAGGTGCCCTATGGAGTCCCACTTTTCAATGAGTTATACTAGGACTCGTCTTGTCCTAGGACCTTTCTAGGGTTTGTTGCATGGATTAGTAACCTTCTAGTCATTCTCCCCGAGTTATGGCACACCTATTCTACTTGACACCTTTAACATCTTAGCAGCAGCTGCCCATTTGCTGTGCTCCACCTCCCACCTGCCCAAGATGGCAACTGATTTGTCTTTCCCACTTACAGGTGAACAAAGATGTTGGAAATCCTAGACTGGGTGGGACAAACCGGCCTTCTAGGTTTCCCAGCTCATTGATGGGGGTGCCCTATGGGACCAGAGCCAAAGGAACTGCTGTAGTTTTGATAGATGCAATCTGAGGCTACTCTTATCTTGGCAACCTGTCACTCAAGCCTGGAAGGAAATTAAATTGGCCTGGCCTGGGTCACTCTTCCAAGAACTGCTAGCTGTTCTCCACACCCCCGGCTCTTCTAGGTGATTGCAAATTGATTGTCTTATGATTTATACACAGTAGCCACCAACTTTCTTTTTTTGAGATGTGAGTGTCTTATATAGATCTTAAGCCTAGAATCTTTTATTTTAAGCAAGAAAATGAACCCATTTCTTCTTTCTATGTAAAAGCAAATCTATAGGAGACTTATTGGGCAGAGGAAGATGTATAAAAAAGAAAGGCCAAGCCCACCTCTGCTCATATTAATCTATACTTTTTAGAAGGGTCTTTCTTTTCTTTTTTTTGAGAAAGAGTGATTTATTTACACTGACAGCTTGTTACTTATGGTAGCTGCTGCCAGCTTCCGAAGTAATCTGATAACGTCAAAATGTGAAGGGAAGCTATAGGCTTTACCTTGACTGACTTGCTATAAATCATGTACATTGCTGGTGTCTATATGGGGATGCTAGGTTGATACTGATGGAAATACAAATCAAATACAACACATGGTAACCCAATTCTGAGCTGGAGATTTTGGATTAAGCCTATTGGATTCATATTTTTAAGTGAAACAGAACAGACATACAAGGTTTGTGTTTTCAAACTTCACAATTGTCTGGTCTGGTAAATTCAAGGACATCAGCTGCCTTTGAATTGGCAGCACAAAGAGGTGAGCTGGTTGCATAGCTTTGTCCCTTTGTTTGTTCGGGACCAGGTCTTATATGTCAGCCAAGGGAAAGGTACGGCACTGCTTTGTCTGTTTACTTGTGAATGTGTTTGTCTGTGTAAGCTCCATGAGGGTAGAGCTCTGTTCTGCTCACCATTGTCTGCCCAGTCTTTAAAAGAATACTTTGCCCCCTGTTGGTGTTCACTCAGAGTTTGCTGAATGAGAACAGGAAGCCCAGAGTTTAAATATGCGGGTGGACAAAGCCCTGAAGTGGCGCGCTAGGCAGAAAGAGTCCTTCTTATGTCTAGACCCTTCAGAGAGTCCTTTATTTTGCTTTCTGTACATTTCTGGTAAAGCATCTTCCATATTGCAATGGGAACACTGATGGGTATGTTGTATCTCCAACTAGAACACAAGCTCTAGTGGGGTAGAAGTATGGTCTGTTAGCCCTGGAGTTCCAAGGGGCTGGTACATGAGTGGCACACAAATATTGTCCATGGTCACAATATGACAGTATTCTTAAAAAATTCTACCACAACTTCTATGTGTATATCTTTACATGTACATATGAAACTGAGAAAGTCTGGAGTACGTGCATTAAATGCTAGCAGATGTGATTTGGCCAAGCACTGGAAAACATTATGTTTATGTCATTCCTTTTATTTATGTATACTTTCTAATTTTTCCCTTACACTGACTAAGAATGGAAATGATAGCACAGGGGAAGTTATTTGAGATCATTCTTTCTGCATGAAAAGATGAATTTGTAAATTTTTTGTGCGCAATAAATTCTCATCAGTGGGTTTAACCTAATGCATCGTGGGGAGTTAGCTGAATAATGGAATCTTTTAGTAAATGGAACGTCTACTCTTGGTTGTCTCTTTGGTCTCTCAACTATCAGGTGTGTTTGAGGCAAAATGCACCTGTGTTTAGAAAGTGGGTGCACACTGAGGTGGAAAACAGAGCTGTGGGAAGAGCACTGGGCCCCGGATGAGGCCCTGTTTGAATCTTTTCAGGCTTTTGCACAATAGCATAAATGAAAGCTATTGTAGCTTGGATATGAAATGCCCCCGAAAGGGTTGAAGGCTGCCTGTGGCACCAGCAGGAGCTTGTAGAATCTGTAGGAGGTGAAGCCTGGTAGAAAGAAGTGAAGTTACGGGATATATGCCCTTGGAAGACACCTTGGGATGCCGGCCCCATTTGTCTCTTTTACTTCCTTGTGGTCATGAGGTCAACAGCTCTGCCCTGCCATATGCTTCTGACATGATGTACGGTGGTCTCAGAGGGCCAAGAGACTCTGGACTATGCCTCTGATACCAGGAGCCAAAATAAACCTTTCCTCCTTATGAGTTGATTGTTTTGGTATCTTAACACTTTTTTTTTTAAATGTATTTAGTACAGGGTCTACAGAGTCTCAATATACAGATCGGACTTGTAGTGATTCTCCTGTTTTTAGGCTCCCAAGCATTGGGATTGCAGGCATGCACCACCATGCCCAGTCTCAATCACTGTCTCAGCATTGGGGGTGGGGTTGGCATGGCATACCAGGAATTGAATCCCAGCTGCTATGTCTGCCTAAGCAGGTGCTTTAATCTCCTGAGTTATCTGGGCGACCCTGGTATCTTACCACATTGATGGAAAACGGACTGATGGGGAAGCCCACATATGATATGTCTTCATATTTAGTGTTATAAGCTAAACTAACTCATACTAAATAGCATGTTGTCTTCTCCTTACTGCATGAATGTGCTGGAAGAAGTGCAGATTTCAGTTTAGAATTCTTTACTTCTTTGTGGAGCTGGGGTGTGGCAGCATAGCTCAAGCCTTCCCTGGGTGTGTGGATCTCTTCCTCTTTGGATCCTTGGCTGCCTCTTGCACATGTGTCTGGATGCCACAGCTGGAGGTGCAGATGAACATCTGTGCCCAGCTGTCACAGAGAGCCAGCCCTTGGGCTGGTGATGCACACATGCCTCATTTTTACAGGATTGGACCAGGGATCAAGTTCTGGGTACTTAAAGTTGGACCTAGAAGGACACAGCCTGGAGAAAGCTAAGCAGAGTGTCTCCTTCAGCTCAGGCATAAGACCCATCCATCTGGTGGTAAAGAAAGGCACCAGGAAACCAATGCTTCATGGCCCCCAATTTAAGGACAAGCCTTTCCTGAATGACAGACACAAAAATCAGTTTAGATTTGAGCCAGTTTTTGTCATAATCCAGTGGTCTCAAAGTTCAGTGTGTGCAGGACTCTCAGGGGAGTATTAAAATGAATATAGGGGCTCTGCTCTGATGAGACAGTTTTGCCCTGAGCTCCATTATGAGGGCTGTGCTAATGCCACCTCCACATTCCCAACTTTAGAAAGAACAAGCTGGAAGGCAATGAACAGAATGGTAAGCTCTGAATAAGTTGTTGCTCCTGTTAGGATTGCTGTTATTCCAAGCTGACCCCTGTCTTTCTGTCCTAGGGAGGGGGGCTTGGTTATGTGGTTTTTGGGTGGTTGAGCAAGGAGTGGGAAGGGACTGTATGAGTCACATTTGTCACTGTCATATTTGCTGCTCATCAGCAGCAGGTGGGCTGCTTCTGTCCTATGAACATGTGCCTCATCTATTTCCTTGCCTAGCTTTCTGAGCAATCTCTCCTGACCTTTTGCTTTGAGTGCTGTTGTTGGCCTTGGGACTCTTTAAGATGTGGCCTGTAACTGAGGTAACGTGAAGGGTCAAGTGTTAGTCCTTTATCTTGGAATTTGGTTTTTCTTGTTTTGCTATTACTGGAAAAGACAGAAAGGGAAGGAAGAGAAGGGAAGGGAACGAAAGGGAAGGGAAGGGAAGGGAAGGGAGGAGAGGGTGAGGAAGGAGGAGAGGGTGAGGGGAGAGAAGGGGAGCAGACAGAAGAAAAGCAAGAGGAGGGGAGGAGGGGAAGGTGCCAAGGGGCAGGGAAAGGGAAAGGAAGGGAAATGAATTCCTTTCTTGGGGAGCCAGCAGAGGAGAGAAATGCAGTTTTCCCTCAAAAATAATTGAATGTCCACAAATTTAAGGAGGGTGTATGTGTGTGTGTGTGTGTGTGTGTGTGTATGTGTGTGCATGTGTGTGCGTGTGTGTGTGTATGTGTGTGCATGTGTGTATACAGATATTGGGGTAAATGAGTTCTCCCTGTGTCTTTGGACTTCTTTTTCTGCATTGGAAAGTACATCAGGAGACCTGAGAGAAGCACAGAATGGGACTTTCAGTGGTCAGGATCTGTGGGAAAGAAAGAGGAATTTTCTTCGAGGAGGAGACTCCTCACTCTCTCTCCTCAGGATGCTTCCTTTCTTACAGGCTCTCCCAGCTCTCTCACTGTCTGGGAGACTCACAGGCTGTGATTTCTAGGTTGTTTGTCCACTGAAGAGCCTGAGTGGGGCAGCTCATTGTTCTTCCATTACCACCTGACTGCCTCAGCTTGGAACATCTTGTCATTGTCTGCTCTCCCACTCGCTTATTTGGTTTGGCAAGATGATGCAGATTTGGAGAAAGAAATGAGAGATGTTAGCACTGTGAAAAAAGAGAAAATATTCCATGATTGTTGAGAGAGAAGATGAGGTCATACACAGAGCAACTGCAGGGCCACTGTGAGAGAAAGACAGAGCTGTCAGCCTCTGACATTCCGTACTCTACTGAGGTGAATTATCCTAGACTGAACTTTCTACAGTTGGACTCTAGTCCAAAAATACCACTGCTTCTGCAGGTCTCAGTGTCTTCATGGTTTAAACCACTCATTTCCAGCTTTATGAATTTGTTACTTTTCAGGTCTTAATTATACCAATGTACCATGGAGAGGATTAATTATCTGTGGTTCTGAAAGTAAATAAATGAATTGCTGTGATGGGTTCATGCATGTCTTTTCTAACTCAATGAGTACCTGCCCTTTGCTAGGTTCTGGTTTCTGGGATCACTGAGATGAATGGGATTCATGTGGATTCTCTCTTGGGGGACCCAGTGCCATGCAGGACAGCCTGACTACCCAGTGAACATTATAGGTTTGATGGCCATGGTTAAAAATAGGCTGGAGGGCTTGCTTGGAACTAGAAGACATTTGAGACATGTATCCATGTTTTCTTTCTTAACTTGTTGCTCAAGTGTCATTTTCTCATAGCAATGCACTGGGGCCACCAGGCTGGGTCATACAGCTGACCTCTTTGGGTGGCCTTGACCTTTGCATGCTGCTCAATTTTTTTTCTTCCTTACTATAACCTCTTACCACTTATCAGCTTGCAGCCTAGGATATAGTTTACTCGTCTACTGGGGTGATTGTAGATTGCCTGCCTACCACATGCTGGAATATGTGCTTTGCAAGAGTAGAGATCTTTGTCCTCCTTGCTTGCCATTGTATCTCAGGTGCCTAGAACTGTAGCAGGCACATAACGAGTATCTCGGGAATGGATTAGTGAGTGAGCCTCTGATAGAGGAGCATGGTAGAACATTATGATGATGTTGGAGAACAAGCATAGCATATTATTCAGTAAGTCATTAGTCCTGAGAAATTGATGGCATTAATCTACTAATGTTATGAAAGTCTTTTGTTTTGAAGGGTGTTGATGGATAATGGCATAATGAAAAATATTTTTTATCTGTAAAGTGTGGCCAACCAGAGGCTGATCCAGCACTCGCCTTGCTCCCTAAAGCCTTTGAGTGTTTGCTGACTTAGGTGGACTTGGGGGCAGTCAGAAGTGTTTTTTATTTTTTGCTGTTGGGTATATCAAAGAAGTCAGACATGTGACATCCCACCCAAAGCCTAGGCTAGGGCAACACCTCTTTCTGGTGGGGACTGCTGTGGCCAGCTGCGTGTTTCCTTGGGCTTAGCTACACTATAAGCCTTGCCTTTATGTAAGGCTCAGGGACTCTATTTTTCTTAATAGTAGCCCAAAGTATACTTCTGAGATTGTTAAAGAGCTTCTCGTCCAGCTTTGGATTTGTAGATTATGCCAGCCTGAGCTTACAGCTCCAGGCCAGAGTCCATGCAGAAGCAATGTGTGCTACCTCCATTTATGTACCATTACTTGTACAAAAAGAAAACCTCATATCCGTCAGTCCGTCCGTCCATCCATCCATCCATCTGTCCATCCATTCATCCATCCATCCATCCATCCATCCATCCATCCATCCATCCATCCATCCATCCATCCATCCATCCATCCCTCTCTCCATCATGAAATGCTTATGTGTTAACTGTCAATATCCTTTAGTGGAGGCAGGAGGTGGGAGCAAGGGGCAAGACCAGGGAAGGGGACTAGGCCACAGAGACACAGTGATGGTCCAAGTGCTTCAGCTTCCGCCCCCAGCCCTCCTTTTTGTTAAGTAAATGAAGGTACCAGAGAGCAGAACATTTGGTGCTTTGCACCAATATTATGGTGTAAAATTATAGTTAGGGATATTGTGTAAAAATCGTAATAGTTTGCAGTTATAGCTATGGTGAGAACAGCAGGCAAGACTATAAGCTTTAATTTATGTTGTGCTTTGGACATTTTTCAGAAACTATTTACCCATTACCTCTTAGGTCAGTGGCCTAATAATGCAACAAAGCACTTTTTGAAATTGCAGATAATTTTCAGTGCTCAGATCTCTGTGTAGTATTGATGGGGAGGGTGGTTGATTAGGACCTTGGGAATTGTGCTTGATGGGAACAATCTGGAAGGAGTGAAAAATTATTAAACACACACAGCGGGAGACGGAGGATTTACCATTGTCGTGCGGTGCTATTAATTCTCATTGCTCGGTACAGCGGCTTGATTGCATACTGTGAATACTGTTTATTGGAGAATGGGTACAATTTTGCTGCAGTTGTTGTAATGTAATACTAAATGCTAATTAGGCTTCTAACAATAATTAGAACCTCTTGCCAGACTTAGAAATAGAAACACTCAATTGAATTTACAGAAACAAAGACCTTTAAGCTATGCCAGCAGTGGCGTCAACTTGGAGAAGTTTTTTACATTTTAGTTACAGAATTGCCAATACATACGTATTTTTTTTTCATGGCATGCATAATGAGTTCATTTATGTTCTCAATAATATTATTTTGAAAATGAGATAAAGCAAATCTCCTCCCCATCAGAGGAAGGGAAAAAAAAAATACAGAAAAAAGCTGCCTGAAGTATACCTTTGCTATCTTGCTGATGCAATTTGCCAAGCTGTTAGGAGGATAGGAAAGCTGCACCAGGGCGGGAACATTGGTGATGGGGGCGTGGGGGTCATTCTGATGCTTGATGTCTTCCTTGAGCTCCATGTTGTCTACCTTCCTGTACACACACTCAAACACACACACACACACACACACCCCTCAGATACAACCGGAGTGCCAGCCCTGATTCATTAAATCATTTCCCTGCATTGCTCCCTTAAATCCTTCACCAGTCAGAGGCAGATCGAACATGAGGGTCCTGTGGGGACCAGCTTTTCCCTGGTGCTTGGCTTTGTCAGTTCTTTCTCATCTACCAGAGTGGCACCATATTCCGCGGAGGAAGCCTTGTGTCCAGGGTGTTCAGCAGTGAGAAGCAATTAGCAGAGAATTTCCCTGGCGTTCTCGCCTATGGTTTCCCTCTTCACCAGCAGGCAGGTTGAACCAGGAATGTAGCCCTGGCTACGGCAGGGAGCTCGGGAGGCTGGGGCACGTTTCTTGGCACCAGGGCATGCTGCAGCGTCACGAGGTGGGATTTTTGGCAGCAGTTGAGCAAAGGCCTTTGTTGTAAGAGCATCAGTGGTGTAATTTCCTCATCCTGGTTTTCTTTTGTTTATTTGTTTGTTTTAATTTGTTTGTTTTGTTTTGAAACCCAGAGGTACAAAGACTTAAGTAAGCCTCATTGGTCCTCCCTTCCCAAATGGACAGCGTGGGACAAGGGCGAGTGAGCAGCCCCCCTTAGATTTCATCCTGGCCTAACTTGACGCGCCGTTCTTCAGTGCTGGCAGTGAGCAGCTTGATGTGACGCAGCGTGGTGCCCTTTGTCTGGGTCCAGCTCGGTAATAGAAATGCAATTCTGAGCCTCCATTCTGCACCAGCAGGCGAAGGACCTGTGCACCACACCACTGCACCAGTGCCAGATTTCTGGTGAAGTCAATTTTTATAGGTTTCACTGGTTACTGGGAAACGGGTTTTATGATGGAAATGCTGGAAGCCCAGGTTTGCTGAGGCCTCTAGCGTGAGTCACGGCTGCCGCAGGAAGACGAGGAGTGATTTCCTGATTCCTCTCTGGTTGGGTTAAAGTGGCCATTTTTATAAGCTGCTAAGAAATGACGTTCTTAGAAATTTCCACTTTTGTGTCCTTATTAATATTTCATCAGATTCATCAAACACAACTCCTTCCCCAACTAAGTGTTTCCTCTGCCCCAGGTAAAATTCTTTTCCTCTTCTTTTTTTTTTTTTTCCTTTTTATGACTTGATTTAAATTTTTTTCTTTTTTTGGTTATTTATTTTTTATTGCAGTACTGGGGATTAGACACGGCCTTCATATGGAGCTCTATCCCTAACCCCTCTTTAATATTTTTTATGCTGAGACAGGGTGTCATTAAGTTCCTAAGTTGCTCAGGCTGGGCTTGAACTTCTGATCCCCCTCCCTCAGCCTTTCACCCTGACTTCGAATTCCTGTCATTCTCCTCTGTGGCCATTTCAGCTTGTCTCTCTGTTCCCAGAGAGTTCTCCCTTCCAGAGGGACTTTGGCAGTGTCCTGCCCCAAATCGCAGCTGCCCCTACAGCTCCTGTGAGACAAGTTCTCTACTCTGAAACACAGGGGTCCCATGTCTCTGCTCCTTATTGGCGGGAAAGCAGTTTACCTTGTCCTGTGCTGTCTAAGCTTGGTGACTGGACCACATTCTCTCCACTCTCTGATTCTTAAACAGTGTTGGTCTCATCTCATTGTTTGACTAGGAAAGATCAGTTATTTATAGAGATCTTCCAATATCATCCTAAATCTTAAATTCAGGGCAGAAGAAAGCACCCATGTGTCATCAGTGGCCACGACTCCTGGAGTCTGTTGGCAGGGTCTTCCGTGCCTCAGAGCGCCCTGGTGGATGCCATCACTTTGGTTCTAATGGGGTTAAATCGAGTTCCGTGACTCAAGGCGCGCTCCGCACATTTGCCTGTCTTGCAGTTTATGTGAAGTATGCCAGCAAAATTTCCAAGGAGCTATGGTGGGAGCATTTGAGCTACGTTTTAGCAAATCTCTTTGATTGCCAGAGGTGCTCGCGTTATGCTTTTTCCCTTTCTGAGGAGATGGTTTTTTTCCTCACACAGGGTGGCCGAGAGGGTCTGTGAAAGATGAGGCCTCTGTGAGTCAAGTGCTTTCTTTCTATTTTCTGGTTACATTTTTCTTGTTCACAAGTCAGTGACACTTGCAAATGGAAGACTTGCTGAGGTAGCACCTGGCTGATTAGCAACTTTTGCTCGGTCCCACTTGCACACTGACCGTTAAATTACCTCCTATCATGCCTGGGCGGTGTGGCCGCCACCGTGAGGGCGGCGAGGTCAGCTCAATATGGCTGACATGTTCTGTGTTTTCCCACAGCACGTCACAGGTAACCAGTGCAGCGACTTTGACAGAGTACCGCGGGGTGACCTGGTAGTCTTGGGTCAGAGTGAGAGAAATTGGTGTTGTACTAAGATGTATGTTAATACATATATTATTTATATGGGCATTAGCCAATGCTATTGTTGCCTCAGCACAAACCCAGGCCCCAAGATTGGCCTTGGGGTTTTTGCAAGCTTACTTTATCATGTTTCTCCCCGCCCCCTCCCTGCTCATGAATAATTAAAAACTTAAATTACTTGCCATGTACAAAATTCATATGCTGGGGAAAATAGCTACATGAAAATTAATTTTCTGTTCTGTGAGACTGACAGGAAATCAATTAATCTTGATGTATTATTTTATGCAGAACAGGGTGCAAGGACCTGCGGAGAGAATGGCTACAGCTGTTCTCGTTGGTCGGGCCATATATTATCGTTGGCGGCTTTGACAGCTTCTGAAGGAAATGGCTGAGGGGTATCAGGCAGGTGACTCAACTGTAAAAATTTATTGGAGGATACAAACTGTTTCCAGGGGACCTGATATAAAGCTCACACTTGAGAACTGAAGTATTGAATGTTTTTGTGACTGAAGCAGCTTGTTGTCAATATTTATAGCTTTTCTCTTTGTTACTTGTCCTATTTGTTTGATTAACTAGTCAGATGTTAGTGTCTGTCGGTAATTTATCTGTTGTGCCTTCTGTAGCATTTTTGATACATAAAGATTTACCACTAGATAAATAAGGCAGCTCACACAATGCAATATGCTAAATAAAATGACAGAGCTGTTTACAGCATGTTACAAGTTTTATAACTCACGGGGTAGATCAGTAACTTTTGTTTACTGGTGTCACTGCTAGTTGAAACATGCCTCCACGTATTAAATACTGTGGGGTAAACTAGGCTCCTTTAAATAAGCAGAGATTATAATCAACACATACCTCATGGTAAATCATTTAAGAGGCTCTATAAAAACATTTATGTACAGCAATACATAATGCATACATTTCTGAAATAAAATAAAATAACTGCGTGCTTTTAGAACAGGCTGTGCTTACATTCCTGTCCCATGCTGTCGACATCAATTTCCCCTGGAGATGATGGAGGCGCGGTGCTCAGACAAATGCTGACCAGACAAATAGGAGCTTGAGGCTGGGGGGGGGGGTGTGGCCTGGCAGGTGACTTTCTTCCCCGAGGTGGAGGAGTGGCTGCTGGGAAGGCAGTGTGTGCCCACAGCATCCCCACAGGTCATTATGGAAGGGTGGCGCTGGCGGTCACAGCTTTTGTGTCTCAGAAACTGATCTCTCATGGCTTTGTAGGGAGCCCAATGTAGTGTGCAGATTTTGGGAGACCCCAGGAGAGTGGATGTAGGAAATACTCTACGAGGAGGCCCTTGGTGACTGCCTGCCTGCTCCCTATCACCAGCCAGCGGGGCTCCAAGGAGCACCTTCAGAGGTCGCTGACCTAGGAAATTGGCGCAGACCATTCGGGCTTCCTTTTCCTGCCCAGAGAGGTGAATCTTCATCCGTGTCTGCTCATGGATTCCCTACGTACCAGACAAGGGGTTTCAGCTAAGCAGTTCCACTGCCACTGGTCAGTGATATACTTGGCAAGCAGTAGCGTTGTGTCTATAGCACTTGAGCCAGACGGCCTGATTTGTGGTCACATTTCTAACAAGTGACTGTCATAACCAGTGCTTTGCATGGAGCCATGCTGACTCTTGGAGAGGCAGAGTGGGAGCATTTTGCATTGGCAGGGTACCACTTACTCTTTAGATGCCTCTTTGTCATTAATATTTATATGAAATAAATATGTCATATTAAGCCTATACTAGCTGTGTTTATTAGTTCCAAGAGAAACTTCTCTCATTTGGCTACTTTGGGTATGGGATTCAGGTGGGGATTGCTCTGTAATAAACTACCATAATCTTAGCAGTTTAAAACAGTATGCATCTGTGATCTGGGTGCTGGGAGACCCGGGTGACTGGCCTGGGTGCTCTGCTGAGGGTCCTTTATAGCTGAAGTGAAGGTGTCAACCCAGGCCCATTTTCTCTTTGAGGCTCTGGCAGTATCTGCTTCCAGGCCCTTCAAGTTGGTAGAAGAATGACCTGCTGTGTGCTTATAGGACTGAGATACCTACTTTTTATTGGCTGTCTGCTGAGGTTTACTCTTTGTTCTCAGACAATGCTTATAGACCCTTTCCAGTGGCTTGTCCATCATCCACTGAGCGATGGAACAGCGCTTTCATACTGACGCCTCTGCTTCTAACAAAAAAGTGCTCAACTGGGCATTGTGGTGCACGCCTGTACTTCCATTCTGCTTGTAAGCCCATTTACTAAGGAGGCTAAGGCAGGAGTTCCCAGTTTGAGGCCAGTCTGGGAAATTTAGTGTGAGCCTGTCTTAACATAATAAATGAAGAGGGAGGGGCATGTAGTTTGGTGTAGTTTGCTTAGGTAGCATTGAGAGACCCTGGGTTCCACTGTCAGTGCTTCAATAGAAAATCAAAAAGGGATCACATGACAAAATTAGATTTTCTCCATATTTTTTGGCAGAGTAATTTCTGTATCTTATGGCATGATCCCATTTGGCACGTAATATGACATAGATATGGAAGTCGCTTCATGGAGAAAATCCCTAATGCTTATCTTTCCCTTGTTGTCCCACAGCTTGGCACGATGAGGACCAGATCGGGGTAGATGATACCAACACACAGATCCTAATTCCCTATTTACTTTCAGCCTTGGCGAAGAAGATTAAATGTTTGCCCCCAAGTCCCTTTCGTAGATTGAAAGCTTGAGTTTCCATGCGATGGTGTTAGGAGATTTAGTCTTTGGGAAATGGTCATGAGGTAGAGTTCTCAGGAGTGATCTTTGTGCTCTTTTTTTTGGGGGGGGGTTCTACAGGGTGTTCAGTGTCTCACTACTAGATCGGACTCATAGTGATCACCTGTTACAGCCTCCTAAGAGCTGGGATTACAAGAGAATGTACTACCACGCCCAGTCTCCATTGCTGTCTCATTGCTTGCCCTGGGGGTGGGGCCAGCTCAGCAGGCCTGGGGATCAAACCCGGACCCCTGCACCTGCTTGCAGGCGCTTTAATCTGCTAAGCTATTTGGCCAGCCCTCTGGCTTTGTGCTTTTGACAGGAACCTTAGAGAACTGTTGGGTTCCCTATGTACCTTGAAGATACAGCAAAAAGATAGCTATCAACAACCAGGAGGAAAGCCCTCACCACAACCTGACCATGCTGGCATCCTGGCCTTTGACTTCCAGCTTTTAGACTCGAGATACAGTTTTCTGTTGTTTATAAGCCGCTCAGTCTATGGTATTTTGTTATAATACCCTGAACAACTAAGATACGGTCATGCACTACATAACAGTGCTTTGGTCAACAGTAGATCATTTGGTACCAGAAGATTATATCATCTGGACCCCAGTTTCCCATACAGCAACAGTAGATCATTTGGTACCAGAAGATTATATCATCTGGACCCCAGTTTCCCATATGGTTATATCATCTAGCAACATTGTGGCCATCTTAGTTAGTGTGATCACATTCTGTGACCTTCACACCATTACCATGTCACCTTTTGATACAATTCTCGGAATGAGTCCCTGCTTTGTGTGATGTGTGACTGTGCTTGCATTCCATTCTAGACGGGTGGAAAGCATCTCTGTAAAACACACATGCTCTGCTCTGTCCACTCATAGCACAACTTTTCATGCTCACACCACGGGCTTACTCACCCATCTAGCCACCTGAGGGCAGGTGCTAAATTAAGTGGGACTTGAATGGGAAAGGGCAAGACCTGGGGTTGAAATGGCCAAGAGAAGCTTCGTAAGAGGAAATGGTCATGAGGTCTTGGAGAAGTCACATAGTGAGGCCAGATAGGTGGAGAGGAAAGGGCAAAGCCACAGAGGTGGCAAAGAGCCTACTGTGTTGGGAAAATAATGGGAAGTCAAATCAAGAGTTAGCATGGTTCTTTCCCCCAAGTTTTGAATAGGTGTGGAGGAGAGAGAGAGGCTGTAAAAAGTGAGTGCTGGTAATAAGCCACATGGGGACAGAGGCTCTGAAGTCATCTGTAGTTTCCCATCCTTACAGAAGCCTCTTGAAGGATTTCCATCCTCCTTCCATACTTACAGTAAGCCTCTATAGGGGACCATTCATGCTTTGGGTACAGATAAACCATTCTGAACAGTGTGGTAAGTTCTGTAGCAAAGCCCAGACTGCATACTTACACTGTGGTCAGCTTTATAAAGGAGACCAGTGCCCAGGTAGCACTTCAGATCAACTCAACCAGAATTGCTGTGGATAGGGTGGGGCAACTGGGATTTTATTCAGATGTTCTCCAAATGATTTTAATTAGAGTGAGACTGCTTTACTATATATATGTTCAGTATGGACAAGTATCATGGGGTTCATTGGCAGTGGAGGGGCAAAGTGGGGATCCCTGAATAGAAGGAACTCAGGGTAGGGAAGGTTAGAGTGCAGGGAGAATGAGGAACAGCCTGCTGTGGTCTCACAAGGTGTTGGGAACAGAGGAGGCTAGAAGGGTAGGCCACGGTGCCTTTGGAAATGAATACAGCTGCACTTTGTGGAAAGCATGGTGTCACCAAGGCTTCATCCTGCTCCAGCCTGACCTTTTCCCCAGTTAGTCCGAATTACTGAAGTTCAACTCTGTGTTCAGTTTCTTTGAGACCCGCTTTGATTTCTCTCAGAAGTCAAGCATGTGTTAATTCTCCCAGGGAGCTCAACAGACACACACGGCCTGGGCAGTTTCCTGGGAAGAGCCTTGGGTCCTTCGAGAACCACTTCCTTTTTGGTCTGGTAACTCATAAGCCTGCCCTTCTCTCCTGAAGCCTGCAGTTGTGGAAATATGCAGTATTTGAAGTTTGAAATCAATTTTTCATCCTTTCCTTAGTGAGATAAAGAATATTTCAGACATCGCTGGAGACCAAAGGGCTCTGAGAAGTTTTGAAATAGCTTGGAAAAGAGGTCTCTCGCTTTGTAATCCCTTGCCTTCTCTGCTTCCCATTGTTGCAGTTAATTACAATATTGTAAGGCAAATATTGGAGAAAAGAAAGGAAGAGAAACAGTAGACTCATTTTATAACGAACTCAATGCAAGCATGGAGATTCCAGTTTGAAATCATTCTGACCATTTAATGAGGCAAACTCAAGGTGTTCTTCCCATCTAAGAAGTGACAGGCAAAAACTGTGAGCTCTAGCACTATCATTAATGAAACCTGTGGCCAGCGTGGCCCCCCTGAACATCCCCCAAGACCAAAGAAAAAAAAAATTGAAGCATTTTTGGGTCTAAATTTCGCAGATGTTAAGCATTTTGTGGTATTACTTAGGGGGTTTCCTGAGCTACATTAAAGTTAAGCCACTAGGGTGTTGAAACAGTTGGGCCCCATAATAAAATATACATGAAAAGCAACTCAGAGACACTGGCTGTTATGTGTTGGTGATAATTATGTTAGTGCTGCAAAAAAAAATACATATCCTGGACACATCTATGGGAGGTTTTTAGGGAATTTGGACTAGTGGTAGAGGAAGGGTGGTTGGTAATTTCTCTGGTTGCCTTTGGCAGGTGGACATAATTTAACAAAAGCCATCAGATATGACAAATTGTTTTTGAGTTACATTAGGGCCTTAATAAGATCACATCTGTTCATATATCCTCCTTAGCCCCAGTGCCTGATTCAGAGAGTTTTCAAACTAGTACAATATTGTTGTTTAAATATTTAGAGAGGTCTAGACATGCATCATAAAAGAATAGACTCTTGTGTATAGAAACACAGTCCTCTTATTCACACTGTGTTTGCTTTCATGGACCTCACATCATTCTCTGTACTCAAGTGAACCACATGTTGCTTTCCAAAGCCAGGAAACATATTTCATTGTGTTGGAGTTAGTGTTTCGGAGCTGGAAGGGGGCTTAGATAGTGGCTGGCCCAGCTTCTGTCCCCTTTGGGGTGGAAATCTGAGATAGACACAGAGCAAAGGACTTGTTTAGGGTTTCTCACCCCATTAGTGGCAGGGCAGGAATTAAGGCTTAGATATGCTACTTTTAGTGCAGTGATCATGTTAGACTTTCCCCTGGGGCCTGAAAACATGGATGTCGAGGCAGCAGCTCAGTACCTCATATGGCAGTGTTTCTGGCCACTCCTGTCCTTTCTAGAAAATATCCCTGGCCCCTGGGAGAACCAGGTCTTTGTGATGTATTCACACACTGAGCATGATCTTTTGCATCCCTGGAACTCTTGCCTGCTCAGGGTATTTCCTTTTCCTGGGTGTCTCCCGTCGTGTCCTACTCGCATGAACAGGCAGGTCCCACTCCTGCCCAGACCATGCTTCTGCCTCCTGTGCCTGCTTCTCCTACTACCTCAGTGCCATTGATGTCCAGCATAAGCTCCATTTATTTAGATTTTTCAAACTCTCAGTGATTTATTAGGTTGCCTCCTATGAAAATGCCATTTTGTCAAAAAGGTCAACTTTGATTACTTTATGGGATACTACTGGAACATTGTCTTTTTCAAATCCTTATGCCCTTTGTTGACTTTGTTTATCTTTTAAAATTTTGTTTGTAATTGACACATGGTGTACATACCCATGAGTACCATGCTAATGCTGAGAAGGGTGAATCTATGATAAGAATGTACTATTTTATCTCTTAGAGATCAGGCAAAAGAGGATTTTGAGTGTTGCCATCATGCATGCTAAGGGTGATGGATATAGTAATTATTGACATCTTTTCTTTAGCTCCTTCTTGTAAAATGAGTAAAATTCATACTATACAGTATATAAATATGAATTAGGGTGAAGGTCAATATAATTGGCTTCATTTTTAAAAATTAAATTTATTATTAACTGTAGTCTTCACAGTAACTTTGTATTCTTCAGCATTCATCTGGTTTCTGCTTAGGATAGAATTTTTAAAAAGTTTAACTTTGGAAAAATTTTTTAATTTCCAGAAAAGATACAAAGGTAGTACAGAACATTCCTGCATACTCCTAACCTAGTTTCAGTTTCTCCTAATGTTATCATTTTGCATCACTCCAGTATCATTTCTCAAATGTAAGAAAACAACACGGAAACATTAGCATTAACTAAAACTCCAGACTTGATTTGGGTTCGATCAGCTTTTCCACTGACATCCATTTCCTGTTCCAGCATCCAATCCAGGGTCCAAGGTACCACAATGCGTTAGTTGTCATGTCTCCTTAGTTTCTAGGGATCTCTAACGATTCAGCCTTCCTTTGTCTTTCAGGACCTTGACAGTTGTGAGGAGTCCTGGTCGGTTATGTTGTACAAGGTGCTTGAGTTTGGGTTTGTCTGAAGTGTTTTCTCATGGTTAGGTTGAGGCTGTGAGTCAGGGTGCAAGTACTGCAAGATATTGCCATTGCGTTGTTGTGAGGAGTAGACAATATCAAGCTGGCTTCTCACCACTGATGGTAACCTCTATTATTTGGCCATGGGGCTGGTTGCTAGATTTCTCCACTGCTACAAATCTTTTGCTATTAGCTTCTCACCACTGCCAGGATAAATGATACTTCCGTTGGAACAAGGACAAGTTTAATTGTGTCTCTCACTGTACCTAATGACATGCCATATTTAATACAGAGTAAATGTTGCCCAGAAGTTAGTTGAGAGGTCGTTAAAATAAATAATTTCATTTCAGGCTGGCTTAAACAACCAAAACAGTAAAATCCCAGCTCACTGAATTTTCCCGGAAACTAGTTTGGTGGTCTTGGTTCATTAAAGTGAAGGGATAAGTTGTAAAACTACTGACAAGTTTTTGGTCAGTCCCCATGACCACAAAGAAAGGATTCTTTTCTATCTTTGCTAAAATTGGAGCTTCTAATTCAGAAACAAGGAAGATGTGAATGTAAAATAGGGAGGCACACACATAACTCTTTGTGGCTCCTGCTGACAGGATCTCTAACAAGCGCGTATTGGACAATTCAATGATTCTAGAGGTAAGGTGTAGCCTCAAGGGTTCCCAGTAGCACCAAAGATGTACCATGGTGAATGCATCTTATTTCATCATTGTAAGATCATTTTCTAAATATAGATTAAACTCTTTCTTTAAAATTTATTTATTTTTGTGTGTAGAGCCTAACTATACGGCTCAGACTCATAGTGATCCTTCTGTTTTCAGCCTTCATAGTGCTGGGGTTACGGGTGTGTGCCCACATACCCAGACTCCATCATTGGCTCAGCATTCCTGGGGGCAGGACTGGCATGGCATGTGGTGCCAGGGATTGAAACCTGGCCCCTGTGCTTACTTAAGCAAGCACTTAGTATGCTGAGCTATTCTACAAACCCTTGGTTAATCTCTTATCCAAATATCTGGAATCCTAAAGGCCCCAAACTAGGAAGCTTTTTGAGTGATAGTGTGAGAAGATAGATGGGAAAATGCACATCTTGAAACTGTGTTCCTGTGTTTCAAGAACAAAATTATTAAAAATAATGTATAAAATTACCTTTAGACTATGTGTATAGGGAGGTGGATATAAAACAAATCTCATGTTTAGACTTGGGCCTTATTCCCAAGATATAGCATTAAGATACGTGTATGAAAATTTATACCCCAACTCAAAAAATCTGAAATATATTTGTGGCTTCAAATAATTCATATAAATGGTAGTGAACCTGTACCTCTTACCTGGGAAGTGATCTTCAGACCATCATTATAGACTGATCTCCTTTCCAGGAGTCTGGGCCTCTATTTTAAGACAGGTCTTTTTGAGGATAGAGAAAAAAAATAGGGCACACCTTACAGGAAAAGAGGGAAAGGTAATAAATTTTGTTAGCATTGAAAACCACTACAAAGAAAACAATATGCAATGTATTAATTATTGAAACTGTCCTACTAATGGGTTTTGAAACTGTCTCGTTGCTATTTGTTTCTCAATAAAATTAGGGGCCAGGGAGATGGCTTAGTGGAATAAGCGCTTCCCTGACAAGCACAAGGACCTGAGTTCAATCCCTGGTTTCGCAAAAAAAAAAAAAAAAAAAAAAGAAAAAAAAATTAATTAAAAAAAGAAACAGTAAAAAAAAAGAAAACTGAATGCTTTGGAAGTGAAAAAGGAAGATGAAAGAATTGTTTTTACAAATGCCTTTAAAACAGGACTCTGGTGGGTCTTATAGGGATGGATCCTCTCTGCTGTGATTCGAAAGTTAATATTCCATTATGATTTGACTTAGGTTCCAAAGGTATATTTAGGAACTAGAATAACTTGATTTATTATTCCATTTAAAGAGACTTTTTTTCCCCACTTAATCTTTTTTTTTTTAATAGGAGGAAAACAACTTTTCAGGAGTGTAAATGAGTTTGTACTAGTTTTTCAGCCTGAGAGTCTCATGATAGCTACACTTGCTTCATGCTTTATTATGTAATTTAATTTTTCATATCTTTCTTTTATTAGCTGTAAAGTTGGTTTAGAAAAAATAATTAGATTATGAGGTTAAGCCACAGTTATGATAAAAATGACAGTTCAATAAAAAATGTTCAATGTAATTTCTATCTTCTAAAATAAAATACAGCCGCTAAGAGATTTAATTATGGTATTATTCAAATAAATTTTGCCTCTATATTGAAAACACTCAGGAATGAAACTCTGAAAAAGGTACTTGGTTAATGGGAAGGAGGTAATATGATACACTAAATTATATTTTCTCAAATATGATAGAGGCCATATTGGGAAGAAAAAGAAATAACTCCCCTGAAGAGGGAGAGTGGGATTACTTAAATTACCACGATGGCAAGACCACCGGGCTTGGGCTGACATTTTATGTGTTGCACTGAAAGCTTTCCCCCTTTGGTTGCTCTTGGAATGCTGTATTCTTTTGTTGGACCTGAGAATTGCTACCAGATAATTCATAGTAGTAGGACACTAAAATCATAGACACAGAGGAGTGTTCTGGCCGACTGTGTGTATCCTAAGGAGAAAGAGCAGCCCCAGGAACTTGTATGGACTCTCTTCAGAATTCTATCTAGCATAGACTCTGATTCACCAAATTACGATTCACATTGAAGCTTTTGATCACTTTGTGTGTGTGTGTGTGTGTGTGTGTGTGTGTGTGTGTGTGTGTGTGGTACCAGGGATTGAACTCAGGATCCTGCGCTTGCCTGGTAAGTGCTTATTCTACTGAGCTATCTCCCTAGCCCTTAATCAGTTTAAATTAAAAGAGATTTTCTGTAAAACATGAATACCATTTCAAGAGTCAGATAGTACCCTCATTAAAAGTTTTGTACTTCTCTGTCCTAAACAGAATCTGCTCCACACAGCTGACGGTCCTCAATATTTTGAACTATTATTCATACTTACTTGCTTAAACAGACATCAAACTTGTTTGACCTTTACATGTCTATATATCCTTTTGTCTGCTAGTTATTCTTAAAGTCCAATTACAGAGACATCATACTTATTGAGAAAACATTTGGGGACAGGCACTCACCTTGGGGAGACAACTGAGCTCCAGTCACAAGGTAGCTCAAGGTAGCTCTGTTGTCTTGTTACTTAGGATTTGTGTTCCTGGAGCCAGTGCTTTCTGTTGGGGAGTAGCAATCTATTAATGAGTGGTAAAATCCTTTAAGTGAGTTATAACTAATATAAGAACAGAATAGGAAATGTCAGGGTTCCATTTTAAAAATGTCCAATATATCTTCTATTATTCAAAAGCAAATGCAGCCTCTGAGAAGTTTAATTATGATACATAATTAGGATTAAATATTGATTTATGAAACTTTTGTATTAGATATGTACTC